>JBBPNG010000365.1:0-25062 GCA_038091095.1 Leccinum incarnatum
CCCGCCGCAGACGGCCTCCCCCGCAACGCCTCCTACTACGGCAGCCGCAGCGCCAACCTGGCCGCGAGCCGGAACTCCTCCCACTTACGCATGCGCGAGAGCTTCGCGCCACCACCATCCCGCCCGATGACGGCACACTCGTCGCTCGCCCGCTTCCCCCAGAAGAAGACCATGCGCATGCGCTCCACCCTCCTCGATGACCCCAGCACCATTGAAAAGCCTTGGATCAAGAAAAAGGATCCATACGCGCGCATAGCTTATTTCATCACATACGGTGTCGCATTTCTCGGCCTCGTCGCGTCTGGAATACGATGCTACTTTGGGTACAAGAGCGTGCCCATGCTCAAGGGCAACCTCTGCATGGTGCTCGATGAAGAGTTCAACTCAGACACCGACACCGTCTTTGGATCTGGCGGAAACTGGTTTCGCGAGATCGAACTCGGAGGATTCGGGTAAGTGCCTCCCCCACATTTTGACATTTCACGTGTTGATATCTCATGCGCGCTAGGAACGGAGAGTTTGAGATGACCACTTCATCGACAAACAACTCCTACGTTCAGGATGGTTATCTATACATTACACCAACCTTGACTTCGGATGTCATCGGTTCAGACAACGTATTCAACGCCTACACATATAACCTTACTGATTGCACTTACAACACCACTAATCCCGAGTCGCTTCCCGATAGCTCCAACACCACGACATTCAACCCAACCGCGTACTACCAAGCGTGCGGTGCCGTCAGTAATTCCACAACCGGAACCATCATCCCCCCCGTCCAGAGCGCGCGCATCAGCACCAGGAACAGCGCCAGCATCCGGTACGGTCGAGTAGAAGTTAAGGCTAAAGTCCCAAGAGGGTAAGCATGCTTTGATTCCAGGACGAGATCATAATGCCTGACTATTTTCATAGTGACTGGGTAGGCATTAACTGACATACCATCTCGACGACCGCTATCTCACTCATTTTTTGCAGCTTTGGCCTGCCATCTGGATGCTTCCAGTGAACAACACATATGGTCCCTGGCCTGCTAGCGGTGAAATTGACATCATGGAATCTCGCGGCAACGCCCGTTCATATCCCAACCAGTGAGATTAAATGTTTCCCTTTTTTAGCATCGTTTTACAACTGATGGAATTCTCTCGCAGAGGAATTGACTACGTCCGCGGATCGCTCAACTGGGGTCCTCTGACGTTCCTGAACGCTGTTTACAAAACGTTTGGCTGGTGGACGCAACGCCGGACCGACTATGGAGAAGCTTTTCATACTTACGTTCTCGAGTGGGACTCGGATTTCATGTACGCCCCTTTCCCTTGCGATGTCGTAAAAATTCTTGCTAAATCCGCCCGGTTCCTGAAGCCGCATCTACGTCGACTCGCGGCTCAACTATATGCTCCAGCTCACGTTCAACAAGCCGTTCTTTGCACGGGGAGAGTTTCCTGCTGTCGTTGAAAATGGGACGACGCCGATCGTGCTTGACAACCCGTGGGTGAACGGAACGAACGCAACGCCATTTGACCAGCGTGAGTTATCTTCTTTTATTGTTGTTGTGCGGCAACCCCTGGCCGCAAAACATTCTCTTTGTTCCGACTCTGATTTCTTGTTCTGTCCAGCGTTCTATCTGATCTTGGACCTGGCGGTGGGCGGTACCAATGGATGGTTCCCTGACGATAAAGGCGATAAACCGTGGTTGGACGGGTCCAACACGGCGATGCGGGACTTTGCGAACGCGCAAAGTAAATGGTATCCGACGTGGGGGTCGGGAGGGGAGAGTCGATCATTAATTGTGTGAGTCCTTTTTCGTTGTCGTTTTACACGACGGCTGACTTGGATGTAGCGACTCAGTCAAGATGTGGCAACTTTGCTAGCGGGCCAGATGGGATGGGACACTTTTTCTTCCTTATTTTCTTACTTAATCTTTCAATTCCGTTCATTCATTCTTTACAAAAGTTCTTGGAAGGGACGATTTTTGCGATGGCCCGTTTGGTGTAGTGCGAACCTTGTTCCTTTTGTTCGGTCGTTACTTTGAAAGAGTCGGTCAGCCATTTTGTGTAGTCCGTAGGCTCAGGACTTGTTAGTATATCAAATCTGTCGGACTAGCGCCGTTTAATTTACTCAAAATACTGATCGAGCCTTGGACTTGTTGACCACAGGTTTGACTGAGCGAGTTTGAGTCAACTGACGGCCGTGCGGTACCTTGCACTCGTCCGCATGTGTGCGCGCAAAGTCCAAACGTTCAAATATGGAAACATGTATCACGTATCGGGAGAAGTTAACGAGCGCTCCGGCTGACAGGAGACTGTTATTCAATCGTCATAGTTATCGATCGATAATCATAATGCCAAGTCGGGTCATCACGGCGACTCGATTGCAACATTCATTAATATTGTGAATCATGCATCATGATGCATTGCCAAGTCTCAAGATCTCACCTTTGGCACGTGCCCTCTGTGTCGCTCGGCCGAGTCCTCGTTCTGACTCCTGGCGAAAGAGGACCCCGTTGGTATGAACTAACGTAGGTGCCGCAAGCCCCCTAACGAGAGCTTTCGCAGGCTCAAAATCGCTACCGTCCCGCTCCCTTATCTGCTCCTACTCGTATCTAGTACTGTAGACCGTCACCCTCTCACGGCCGGTCGCCCGACCCTAATACTCGGAGAGGGGTGCCAGACGGACGAGCAAGCAGACCTGACAGCTCGAGTATCCTCTTCTCGTACACAGACCTAGCTCTACGGTCGCGCTTTGTGCTCCCCTAGACCCCATCTGGCCTGACTTGTGTAAGTAAAGCCTTGATACACCTGTGACAGGGAGGCCTCTTCAAATCGTGAACATCGTACTATTTAGCTAGCTCAATATTGCTCCGGACATCATGGCCGTTTACTCGATCAAGTTTCCCAGTCGGGCACTCTCCGAATCCTCCTCTTTTTCTATCCCAGGTCCTGGATGTGGCCGAGGTTTGGCTATCGGATGGATAATGACGTGGAAGGCTGAACTTGAATTATTCTTCCGGTGGCTGGCTGTTTGCTGATATTTTTTGACACATGTCGTGTGGACGATACAATAGGCTTCCTTTCTGTTCATCCGGATCCGCCCGGGAAGTCAAGAGTCAAGAAATTCAAATCATTGCGGCTATCAAGACAGCCATCGCAACGATGGGCGTGAAGATTGTGAAGCGCATCTCGAACTGGTGGGAACCAAAGCAAGGACTTGCTGGCATTATGTTGACCTTTAATGTACTATTGGATGGCAACGATCCAGGGTGCATCATCGTGGCCCGTGGGTACGAACTAAACAAATGATTCAGATAAAAGAATGATGGGACTGGAACAACTGTCGAATCATTACGGTATGAGGTCCAGTGGAATGAGAGAGGGGAGAAGAACGACAGCTGCAGACCGTCTGATTCATCGTGCCTACACACTAGACCTAGAGCTTGATGACTCTGATTCTTGATGGCGAATTCGTGTCTCATACTAGCGAGTCGTTTCACATTCGAAGTATGGGAGCCAAGAGAGATCGAATGAACTGGATTTGTGAACACATCCGAGTCTCTCCGAGTTGCGTACGGAACAGAACGATCCTGAGAACCCCGGGTGTGTGTTTCAACATCACATGAGTCTGGCGGCATCAGATAACCATCCAACGAGGTAGAGTATCTGCGTTGGGATGGGGACGCTTCAAGTCGGTTCCAATAAATACGTCGACCACTTACCAGCGCCCACCGGAAATTAAAGGCTCCGCGAATGACTGCATATGGAGCTTGGAGAGTTCGCAAGTATTCCCGCCTAGTCAAGGATTCGAGATTTGCATCTCTCTGTAACAAGATGGACGTACCCATAAAGGCTCAACAGGAGAAATATGATATTCATGTTAATGATCTGAAGCCGTTCTGGCAAAACTGGATCATCCCATTGGACCATTGCTGCAGTTCAGGGATGCAGATACGAGTTACTGAGAGTATCGAAAGTACGCACTGGCAATGAGAAAAGAGGAGTATCGGAAAAAGGTTCCTTCATTACTCTACTTTGCAGGGCTTTTTAGTAACCCCCATGGCACGACCTACCATCGTGATCGCAATGACGGAAGTAGGAATGGAATCTCTCTCGCATAACATTCAGGGCGGTAGCTTGAATGGATCAGCCAAAGGCGTCACGATTCGGCTGCGATGATATGATCCATTTGAAGGAACAAGCCCTCACAAAATTGAATGTCTTCTCCTCGAAACCTCCTTCGCTGACCACTGACTTGCTGACTCGTATGAGAGTAGCTAGTGAACAGTCAAGAATCAGGCTGCCAAGTGCAACATTGAGCGTTGGTCCCGACCAAGTCAGGGTCATCGTCGGCCCAGGCAGAAATAGTCCCTTTGCGTGTCTCAAGCTCGCCGACAATGCCCGACATGTAACGATGGCATTGGATGACTCAGCGTACAATTACAATATATTGTAGTAAAGGCGTGGGAGAGTTAGCTCGCCAAGTGCCAGGCAGTGGCGAAGTTCAAGCTTTCGAAAGTTTGGCTCGTTGTGAGAACCAGAGCTTGGCAGGCTCAGTCTCCAGTAAAGAATCATATTGGCGCGAGCCGCCATCTGACAGAGGCCAAATTGTCGACCGGTCAGAACTTAGTACAGGTTGCCTGTCGACTCGGTTCAAAGCCTGACGCAGAAAGAATACAGACGTACGTTCTTGACTGAGATTTTCATGCAGGTAGAACCAAGATTCGAATTTCATCCAGGGCCAGCAAGTTGGGACTTATTGCATTGCCAAGATCAGGAGTGGGCTAAACCCCGATTCTTGGTGTCTTACTATACTAGCCTCGATGGCGCAATCGACAATCAGATCAGGAACAAGAAGAAAACCAACCCTTGTCGCCACCCAGCTTCACACGCATCCACCGACTCAGTTATTGGTCTATCGCGATGAGTGCTTATCAAATCATCGACACCTGTTATGTAGTGAAGAACTTGAGCAAATGATCAATCATGGTCACCACAAAGTATACACAGTATGAGGCTATTTGTTACACTGAAATCCAAATGAATACACAATAAGTGAGTATAGGCCCACAAAGACAACGCTAACATCTAGTGGATTGTTGAGCGTGATTCGAAATTGTTTTCAAAAGTTGTTTTCCGAACAATCGTCGCTCTTCAAATGCCTAGCTTCGACCAGGAAGCGGAGGGAGGGGTGGAAGAGGTATACATAATCACGCCTGGTACTCGTCATCGCGATCACCGCGACCGACAACCTCGCACTCAGGCCATCGCGGTAGGCGCAATCGTTTGCACCATGATTTGCGTGGACAACGCGACGTGGTCCCTGTCATCGGCACTCTCCTGTGTCGCTTGGCTATCACTTTGGATACATGGTGTCAGTCAGATACGGATATGCATCGAAAATCTGATCATCTACGCCTACCCTGTTTGCTGCGTATAGAGAAGCGATCTCACGGCTCTGTATGAGGCAATCGTGCTAGGTAGGATGTGGACGGGGGGTCAGCTGATGCTCGTAGCGCAGCTCGAATTAGTGAATCACCTTGCTGTTATTGCTAGCGCGAGCATGTCAACTGACCGATGTGTCAACCCCAAGCAAGGCGGACGTACCAATAAAACCAGTTAAGGATAACAATTCTAACACATTACGTTCGGATTGTAAGCAATCCATTGCAAAAATGACTCGAACCAGTCTCACCAACGATGCCCATAAAGGAAAAGATCTGATATGATCGCCAATGAGCATCTATGGAAATATGACAATGGATCCGCGTGCGAAAAGACATACCGTAGGGGGAATACACCCAATGACCGACACAACGAAATACGCGATGCCTTGCGAACGCAACCGATTTACCAGAGATGACTTGGATGACTCTCGAGATAGCCTCACAACAGCCAATACGAGGATCAGAAAGTCGAACAATGTGGCTTGCGTAACATCGGGTGAATAGATACTCCGGTATGAACGCGACGACGTGACTTACAATACAGGAAGACCGCAGCATTGATTTCCGAATGAATCATGGTGACACCGCACTCCCCGCGAAAGTGGAATGGTCGAAGATTCGCGACATCTAATCAAATAATATGATGCAATGCATGAGGCACGTCAAAAGACCGATTCGTACCCAAAGCAAGCACAACCCAGTGTCCGAGCGCAAATAACAATAGCAGCACATGCACTAGACGAGAGTCTTTCCAGATAACCCATCTACGCCTTTGGTGAGACGCGCGGAAACGATATTCGAACCTGCGCAGACGTACGTGCGAATCATGAAATTTGCCGAGGCACATCCCAGAGCGATGTCGCCTACGATCTGAGGCGAAGCGATTCATCAAAAAATGTATCACCATGAGACAACGATCTTGTTACGCACAGCTGCGATCATAGCGCTGGCTGAGATAGAGGTGAGCAGATCTTAAAAAACGATAACAACGAGAACTGACGCAAGCATGCTATATCTTCCGAAGGACGATTAAGCCTGATTGCACTATCGTTGGAATGAACAGATACTCTCGCCATCCATAGCTACTGAGTACCTACAGTATCAGAAGGGAAATGAAGAGGAACAACCGTCCAACGAGATAGGGTATCTGCGTTAGGGCATCAACACTCCGAATCGGTTCCGATACATACGTCCACCACTTACCAGCGCCCACCGGAAGGCTAAACGTCCGCGAATGACTGCGTACTCCACTTGGAGAGTTCGCAAGTATTCCCACCTAGTCAAGGATTCGAGATTTTACATCTCTCTGTAACAAGATGGACGTACCCATAAAGGCCCAGCAGGAGAAATATGATATTCATGTTAATGATCTTAAGCCTTTCTTGCAAAACTGGATCATTCCATTGGACCATCGTTGCAGCTCAACAATGTAGCAACGAGTCGGCGCTTCCAAAATTCCTGTGTGCAATAAGAGGAGGGTGAGGAGTGCTGGCGGAAAAAAAATTTAAGTGCTCTCATTGATATCTTCTGCAGAGCTCTTTAGTACCCCCCACATGCCAAGCTGATATCATCGTGATTACTATAACGAACGTGACGGAAACTCTCTCACAGAAGATTCAGGGGGGCGGTAGCTTGAATGAATTCGCGGGACTTCAGCGTCGGTTGTCAGGAATTAGACAATTGCAATTGGATCCCCAATTCGAGACAACCGTTGAGCCCCCACAAAATTGTATGCAAGGAACGATTCAAACCTGATCTCGTCCACCTCCTCGCGATCTCCTTCGTTGCCACCTATTTGTGGACTCATGTGAGGGTCCTCGTCTATTTAGCAATGTGTCGATGGGCCAAGGCAGTCTTCAACATTCTCTCCAATCGCATGAAGCCGAAACGTGATGCAGGAGAAATAAAGACGACGGCACTAAGCTCGCGATGATCGATGATCCTTGAACTCAAGTTAGCCTACGCAAGACAGTGTGATAGTGAGAGCCCCAACCAAGCGAAAGCCAGGGCCGTCACTGGCCCTAGCTGGAAGAGTCCCTTCGTGTGTGACCTTCAACCACCACAGACACATCCGTTCCGTACGATGCAATAACTCATGTAACCAATTCTACTAAAAGCGTGAGCAGGTGTGTTCATCTATTCTGCCACAAGCCCATGTGATTGGAGGCTGAGCGAAGCGCTCGATTGCAGTCCCTGTGGCGCTTTGGCTCGTTATGAGAAACTGAGCGCGCCAGTCAGGAACCTTGTTGGCGCGAGCCACCATCAGACCGGCGAGTTGTCTCCTAGTCAGACCCTCTGAGAACAAGTTCCAAGGTGGCAAGTGACGACTCGAGTTGAAACGCAAAACATAGACATTCCAACGACTATGCAGATGACCGAGGTTCGAATTCCCCTAGTGAGCCATCAAGGTGGAAAGTGGGTCAGGAACGCTGCAATTTATTAGTACTTTCTCTTGCGCTCCGCAATAGGACATGAATTGATCCAAAAAAATACTTTCTCTTGAAATCTGGATCTGATGCTCCACCACATGGATGATTACGAGAGTGATTCTGTGATTCCCCAGTGAAGTATTTGATCTGTGAGAACGTCCCCTTGAAGTCGAGATCAACTACATAGGGGGGTAGCATACCGCATATGGACATATGCTTCAGGGAAGATTACGTTGTGCACAACACGGATACATGATGGATACTCCGCCGTCGTTGCGATGCATGACGTTGGGAATCGAGGAGTAATTTACCGCACGTTGCCACGTTTGGACCACATCAGTTCATGGATCTAGGAGATGGGTGCCAGAATCACAAAGATCATGCGCACGAGGGCTTCTTGTTCTGCTAAAATGCAAATGTCAACTGCCGAAGGGCGGTTTCTGCCAAAAGAGACAGACCAACGCCAATATTTCCGACTCGATGACTTTAACTTCCTCTTCGAGTCGTTGCCGTTGTTTCGACAGCATTTGTACTCTGCGTTCCTCCCGCTTGTTCGCAGTCGGAGCTGTTGCCGCACGGGACTGCATGGCTTGGGCTGCTTCAACCTGTCACGAACGCGTTAGGACGATTTTGTATGATCCGAACGAGACAAACCTTGCTTTGGATCAAAGCCTGTTTGCGGCTGAGGGTCTTTAAGCCTCTCTCAGCACGCTCTATGAGTTCATTTATTTGTGGTTCTATCTCGTCTGCGAGATCTGCCTTGTATCTGCGAACGGTGCCTTCGTCCACGAGGAGGAAGACCTAGATGCATTTAGAACACGACATGGTTGATATACGAAATATACCTTTTGATTTTCTAGTACCTTGCTCATCCGCGGGAGATCAAACGTCCCGTTACGAAGCAGCTGCTGAGCTTCGTATGCCTTTGTGCCATGAGCGTCGGCATCGATCGACTACGCAACTGATGTACCTCTTCACAACAGTCCTCCATCGCGAGTACACATTCTCGGATATTTGGAGGGCAAACTGCGTTGGCATCCCCGCGATAGAGATCATGCGAACCTGCAAAAACAGATTCTCTTGGCCTGGGTAGCGTTGACAGACGCGGCATCAAGCAGACGCGCATCTCGGGAGTCGGCAACACGGCCGGTTGAATGTGGCGGAGATTTAAATGTTACATATATAGCTGGCAAACTCCGAACAAAGTTGGTTTCTTCCAGTGTCCATCCAACCGTACGAAGCGTTCAGCCGTTGGCGCAGAGTTACTTCTGAATAGCGTCTGGTTTCAGGTTGGTGGAGCGAGGTGTCCATTCGGATGCTCACAAGATCGAGCGCCGCTGCCTGGCTCGCCCTCACTTGTGGTTCCCTGTGGCTGAGTCCACCTTACGGTGTTGATTCGTTGCAGGGGATTTCGAGGGCTGATGTAGGGTGGCCCCGCGGCGTCATATTCCTGTATCTTCCGTACCCGCTCCTCTCATGAGGAGTTGCTGCTATGTGGCGTTGACGGTCGGGTGAAACCATGATGCATACACAACTTTTTTTTTTTTTTTCTTTCTGTTTGCAATGTATACAGTTTCATTTGAACGTCTTCCCAAGAACCCTTTGGCTTTCTCGTGTCAACCTTGGCAGGAGTGTAGAAACGTGCGAGACTGATTGCAATTCATCGTGTCCCTTTGTCTGAGAGAATTTCAAGAGGTCTCCTAATTAGGTAACTTGTTCCCAGGCGGTCAACTCGAGAATAAATTTTGTAATTTGTAGTGCGCTCTGCTAGTAAACCTCGGAGTGATGCGGACACTCGTACGAGGGCCCTGTTCATGGCACTGGACACTTCGCTCATGTCCTCGACTGTCGTCGTCGAGAGTGCTATCTGTTCTACCTTTGGGTTGGCGTGCTGCCTCGACGGCTGCCGCGCGTACCCTAGAGAGTACAGAGTTGCCTACATACCCAAAGTATGAACTCTCGGAAGCAGACCTCAAGCGGATCAACTTCCAGAGGAATATAGGTGTCTCTGCACACATAGACTCTGGCAAGACTACACTTACGGAGCGCATTCTCTTTTACACCGGGCGAATTGGCGAAATTCATGAGGTTCGTGTCGCGTCATGTGACGAATCTGCTCCATTCACATTACATATGCAGGTCCGTGGTCGAGACGCAGTCGGTGCCAAGATGGATAGCATGGAGCTGGAGCGCGAAAAAGGTATCACCATTCAAAGCGCGGCCACTTTCTGTGATTGGGAGGCACTATCCCCCACGACTGGTGAAAAGCAAAAGTATGCTATCAATATCATCGATACGCCGGGTATATGCTACCTTTTTGGATGGCTCGTGCTCCTTCTGACTTGGGGAATGACATAGGACACGTCGACTTTACGATAGAGGTCGAGCGCGCCCTGCGTGTGCTTGATGGTGCTATATTGGTTCTTTGTGCAGTTTCTGGTGTTCAGAGCCAGACCACTACCGTCGATCGTCAAATGCGTCGCTATAACGTTCCTCGGGTATCTTTCATCAACAAAATGGATAGGTACGCCCTCGTCTGTCGGCGTGGAATTAGAATTCTGAATCATCCTGCAGACCCGGAGCAAATCCCTGGAGGGTAATCGATCAGATTCGGTCCAAGTTAAAGATTACCGCAGCGGCTGTCCAGGTTCCAATCGGTATCGAAGACGGGCTCAAGGGTGTCGTAGATTTGGTTCGTTGGAAGGTAATTTATAACGAGGGCGAGAAAGGGTACTTTGATTTGATTCATTTCTTCCGCTTTTGAGCTCACTCGCGCCTGCATTCAAGGATAAAAGTCGTGGAATCGGACGAGATCCCTGATTCCGTCGTCGATCTTGCCAATGAGAAACGTGCCGAGCTCATCGAACAACTCGCCGAAGTGGATGATGAAATTGCCGACATGGTTCTTGTCGATGAAACGCCCTCTGCCCAGCAGATCTCCGACGCCATCCGCCGCGCAACTGTCGGTCTCAAATTTTCCCCTGTCTTCCTTGGTTCAGCTATCAAGAACACCGCCGTGCAACCCATGTTGGACGGTGTTTGTGCTTACCTTGCTAACCCTGCTGAGTCGGTCGTCACTGCTCATGATACAAGATTGCCACATGGTTCTCCTCCGGTCCCGCTCGTCCCTGCCTCCCAAGCCCCCCTTGTTGCTTTGGCTTTTAAATTGGAGGAAGGGCGGTTTGGTCAGCTGACATATATGCGGGTATATCAGGGTACTTTGAAGAAGGGCTCCTTCATCTTCAATGCTCGTACGGACAAGAAGGTCAAAGTTCCTCGTTTGGTTCGTATGCACAGCAACGAGATGGAGGTCGGTAGTCTGTTGTCAGTCCTGTTCGCACGCTCAACCATCCCAGGATATCGATTCCATTGGCCCTGGTGAAATTTGCGCTGTTTTTGGGGTCGAGTGTTCTTCTGGTGACACCTTCACGGATGGCTCGTCCAGTTTCTCTATGGTTAGTTTCCTTGCGAAGCGGCAAATCAGACTCTTATAATTACGCAGACGTCTATGTTTGTACCTGAGCCTGTCATCTCGTTGGCGATCAAGCCTCAAGGACAAGAAACACCCAACTTTTCTCGTGCTCTCAACCGATTCCAGAAAGAAGACCCTACTTTCAGGGTGCATATCGATTCCGAGAGCAAAGAGGTATGTCCTATTTCCTGTCTTGACTCCTTTGTCTCACTCGTGCGTCAGACTATCATTTCTGGTATGGGTGAACTGCATCTCGAGATTTACATTGAACGGATGCGTCGTGAGTATGGCGTCGTCGTTTCGAGTGGTAAACCCCGCGTAGCCTACCGCGAGACGATCACGGACCGTGCCGAATTCTACCATACGCATAAGAAACAAACCGGTGGTGCTGGTCAATTCGCTCGAGTGATCGGGTATGTAGAGCCCATCGCCTTCGATCCAGAAAACGGGCAGGACAGGGAGTTTGTAAACACCGTCATGGGAGGAAACATCCCGCACAATTACATTCCTGCATGTGAAAAGGTGTGTCGTCGTGTTCCTCCAGCAAAGTGCTCGAATCGCGATGCTCAACTTGTACGCCATAATAGGGTTGGTTCGAAGCGCTCGAAAAGGGCACGCTTTCGGGGAACCCGATCGTGGGTGCGCGGATGGTCCTCCAAGACGGTTCATACCACGTCGTCGATTCCTCCGAGCTCGCGTTCCGCATCGCGACCATCTCTGCGTTCCGGGAGATCTATGCAAAGACGAAGCCGATTATCTTGGAACCGATCATGACGGTGGAGGTCGTGGCGCCGGGGGAGTTTCAGGCCGTTGTGATCGGGAGCTTGAACGCGCGGCGGGGGACGATTCTGGACAGCGAAGTGCGGGATGAAGAGTTTACGTGTACGGCTGAGGTGTCGTTGAACGACATGTTCGGGTATTCGAATCAGTTGCGTGGGGTGACGCAGGGCAAGGGGGAGTTTAGTATGGAATATCGGGTGTGTGCTCAATTTTTTTCTTCTTTCGAAGCTTGCGGAGCACTGATAGTGCTTGATAGACCCACATGCCAGTGCTACCGCACATTCAGACAGAGATCGAGGAGGCTTATAAAAAGACGATGCCTCAGGCGAAGAAGTAGATTGAGGTGAGGACGTCTATCACTTAGAGCTATATTTCGTGGAGCATTTTCATAGACCTTGTGACTTATCGCATCAATTTACATTAAGTACGCACTAATCTACTTACCATCGCATTCATTTGAACACACATCCCTCACTCACGATAACTGGTTATGAATGGCGAGATGCGTACAGCGCGAACTCCACTTGAGCCACGACCAAAAAAGGTAAGCCGCGGTATCTAAGCGATATCATATCTTACCACCATCACTATACATGTCATGATTCATCGTTCCTTCGCTCGCCGTGATGTCTAGGGAGTGACACAGGTATACCCCCTGGGTATCCCAACCCCAACCCGCACCTACCTGCGGGTCTACACTTTGCAACCTCACCCCGTCGTCGACTCCCTTGCTCTCTCGCTCTCCCTCGCCCACACGGCACCGACAGCAGTGCAACAGTGTGCCACCACGACGTGACGACACGGAAAGGCGCCAAAACGACGACGGAAGCGGCGCTTGGACGCACGCGACGCCATTGCACCAAGACACGACGACTACAGATGTGATGATGGCACAACGGCGTACCACGACGACGAGACCGTGGTACAACGGCGCGCCAGCACGTCCTCACGATGTGAGGACGACGAACACGACGATGACGACAACTGGCGCGACGACGGCGCAACGGCGCGTGGGTTACCTATACCCTTGATACGCCCTATCCTCATCCCCGACTCCCGGTCCCGGTCCCCGCTCTCTCACGTCCTCCTACCCCAAACAGTTGTCACGAACGAGGCCTATCTCATAGCTAGGCCCAGCAATGCCAGTGTATCATATCTTATTTTTGCAATGGTTGTTTCAGATGTTATGACTGGAATCTGGCGTGAATGACTGCCATACCCACGGTTGGGAGCCGCATTCAGCGTGTAACATCTCATGTCTTGGCGGCATCGGCCTTGACCTCGGTCGTGCCAATCAGTGCACAGCGTGGCGTCTACGCGGAGCCTTGGTAAAGAGATTCGGAACTGTTGCGATACTCATTAATTTTTACATAATTTCAGTCGCCGTCACCGTCGTCGAGGGTCGCGGTCGTCAGGCTAGAATCCCTGAGACCACGGTAACGCCCCGGCTCCGATGCCCTCGACGACGAGGATGAACAAGATCGAAGTTTCATCCACACGCACATGAATTCATTATAGACGAGTCATACGATCGCGGCGGAAGAGAGAACCTGGCTAATGTAAGCTTCGGTTCGCGGGGGCGTGTGTTACAGTCTTCCCTTTCGGTCCGTGCACTAGTCTAGCATATGTGATTCGTCATCCTTCCCTTTTCCTCGACGTCGTTGTTCCTCTGTTCTAGGTACAGTTTCTCTTTCCGCTCGTGTATATTACTTAGCCGCACCTCTGTTCTAGCAACCAATGCGTTTTTCGCACCGCCATGGTTCCTACCGAATCTGACTGAGCGTGGCTCTGTTGCCAGTAGGCAGGCAAGGGGGGGGATCTCGTCACCCTTCCCCCCAAAACTTCGTCAGTTTGATGTCATTTGTGTGAGCAATTGATGTGCGAAGAGATCTCAGTATCTGTGACACCTAACACCAGGCTCGAGCGCGGCTAAGTGGCTTCGAAGTTGGCAGGCAGACAACCGCGGGATCTGCGGCCGCACTCAAGACCCGACTTCGTCGTCTGTAGTTCTATCGTCTTGTCGACGTCGTCCTCGTCCCGATCAGATCCAGGGTGGTGGACTGCCGCCACACGTCTCACTCCGACACCTCTTAAAATGTTGCACGTGTGTGCGTGCGTCACGGTAAATCGGAATTGTGTGAATGGATACCAGGGTCGGTTGGTCTTCCTGAACGTGCTGTTGCTCGATGGCAGTGGCATTTCGGACAGAAAAACAACAAGTAACTGGACTACCGGCGATCCGCGGTGGCGGGAAGCAGAGTGGGGAGGTCGGTGGAGAGTGTTTCTGCGAAATTTCCTTTGAACGAGACCCCCCCACTCTTTTTCCCTGTCGGAGAAGAAACTTGCTGTGCGGTCGGTGCTTCAACGTTTCAACTTCCTTCAGACAAATCTTCAGCGATAGAATCTCGGGAGGTCATATCTGACACGCGGAACGCGCAAAGGTCGGTCGTCTGTACGGCAAGTTCTGGCACAATGAATTGTGGCACCGCACGTCCGTGTTGGCTGCCGGGTCCGGGTCCCGACCATCTAACCGTCCAAATGAGTAAATTGACCCTTAGTCTTTTGGGCTGTACTAATAGCTAGCCTCTATGACGATGTTCAGTTGACAGGTTGCGGCCGCCCGCCCGGGGGTGATGACTCCCGGGCCCGCTTTGGATCCAACGAGCCCTTGATCATCATGTACTGTGCATAGGGCTCGTTTTTTTTTCGATCCGAAGAGTTAGTAAGACTGAAGTCAGAGAACGGATTCGCCAGCGTGGTCACCGGACGTGTACGTTGCACTTGTGAGTGGCATATAAATTTACCACGATATAGGATGAATGACTCGGAGGTCATCATCGCTGTAAAATGGTCTGTATAGAGCATGAAGGGAAATCATGGCGAGTATACAGCTCAGTATGCGACATCGTTAAGTCACTACAATACAAATCGAGTATGTACTTACTTATCAGTGGTTGATCGATGATCGATGATCGATGGATCAGGCGCATCGGAGTTCGACCACCTAACTTCACACCTTGTTTGCAATCGCGCTTATTCTGCAGTAGACATGTCTCTCTTTGAGTGGTACTCTGGTGAGTTCACAACGCATCTTCGTCTTTCCCATTGCCTCAAATGTTTGCCTCTTTTCCCAGCCCCAGAGCGACGGAGGGTCGACCAAATCTTGCCTACCATACCAAACGAGATATACCTTCACATCTTCGACCTCATCACCACGTCTGGCGCCGAATACCTATCGCGAGAGGAATTCCCGATATTCGTCAACCTTTCTCGCGTTTGCAGACTTTTTGCCAATGTCTGCCTTCCACGCTTATTCAAGCTTGTGGAGTTTTCTGGCTCCTTGCGGCGCGATGGCGTACCCACATTCGAGGCATCATGTGGGTCAAACTTGGCTGTACAGATTGCAAGGCGCCAGCCTTTCGCGCTCGCGCTCGCCCTGACAGTGAGAGAGTGCCGTTTCAAAAACTGGGAGTATGGCTACGCGGAATATCGCCCATGCAAGCGGTACATCTCTGCAATCTCGTATATGAAGAACATCCGCAACGTCCAGCTTTCGTGCTGTGTTGTGGAGGCGGCGCATTGGAGTGCGATAAGGGCGCTGCCATCGCTCGAGAAGCTTTCGTTCTATGAATGTCATTTTTGGCCCTGCCTCCATAAGGACCTGGAATCCGGGAAGAGCATCAACCTTAAACTATCCCGGCTTATCCTGGTCGAATGCGAGGAGTCTCAGGTGCCCATCCGGAACATCGATGTGGGGTGCTTGCGCACGTACAGTGCTGATCTGTTAACTCTCGTGAGATCGACTCGGTGGCTCCATCAGTCCGCCATAACGAAGCTGTACTTATGTGTGTCCAACGACGTACCAGGCGGGGACTCACAGTACGCCTGGATCCTGACCGCAATCCTCTCACATGCGCCCTGCTCTCTCGAGGAGCTGTGTTTTGTAGTCGGAAAGACGACTATTCGTGGACTGGTTTTGGGTCTCCAGCATAGCATGTCGGATCATTACAATGCCTGGACGCCGCACCTTTCTTCACTTCGCTCCATCAAGCTGAAAATGGACAATGATGTTGAGTGGCTAGACATGAACGTAAGTCGAGCTCTGTACACCGTTTGCTGTCCCGCATGAATTCTTCATCACTCATTCCCTTTCGTTACTCTAGGAGGTTTCTCAATTCATCAATGGTATGGGTTCAAGTTCCCTCGTGCTAATATACGTGCGCTGAAAAAATACTGACATCTGCTGCACCGTATGTCACTCATCAGCCAAATTTCCCGAATTTCCACGTATCCTTCGTGACAAGCTTGGTCCTGCCTCTAGCCTCAAACATGTAGATTTTTTCGGGACTGTTTTTTGTGTGGTAGACGGGGAGTGGTTAGAGGCGTCCCATAGTAGGGTGTAATGAAGCGCGATGACATGTAACATTAATCTATCAGCTCTTCTTTTTGTTCTTAGTGGGCCTGTTGATGCAGCGGCCCCTCGAAAAACATTATCTTCGTAACCGGAATCAAATTTTTGTGCATAACTTAGTGCGATGGAATGAATGGGAGAAAAAGATATGTCATAGGCCAACATGTCTCGCATTGCCAGCTTTCGATCATCCATCCCTTTGTCGGGACGATTCTGCACAGGAAAGGCAACGGATGGCTGCAGCTCATCAGTCAGCACGAGTACCTTTGAGAGGACCACGCACCTCGTCACACCCGTCGTCCACCTGACTCGGACGTCATCAGACCCCTCCGTCTTTTCAATCTGGAACAATGCCAGGATATAAACCATTGCTGACCATAGCGACACCTCCGTGACGTGTCTTCCCTGGCTGTGTGCGTGTGCCATGTCATTGTCGGAAAACGGACACGAACAGTTAGAGTGACTCGTTGACGTCCACGTATCAGATTCGCCGCACAATCCCGTAAATCCGAGCAACCTTGTCATCGTTCAGCCTTCCATCCTTGTCCAAGAATCGCTCGGGCATGAACACCTCGGGGTTGGGGTACCTTTCCTCGTTGCGTTACATCATCCTGTCCTGCCCATCATCGTCGTACACGCACGAAAAGATTGGTAATTCGATTCTTACCAGACGTTGGGGATGACCGTGACGCATGCATGCAGAGAAATGGTCCAATCGGGTCACTCAAATCGTCAAGATGCTCAACTTACCTCGGTAATGTAATACCCATGGTATACATCGTCCTCGCTGGTTGCATGAGGAAGTGCTTGAAACGGTGTCAACGAGTTCAGAGACCATCGTCCAAAAATCTAAAAATCCAAAAAGCAAACACACCACCAGGCGCCACTGGATACCACATGAAGCATTTTTCCATGTCCGTCTTGACCGTCAATGCGAGAGAACACCAGAGATGGATGATCTTTCAAGAATGAAGGTGAGACTTACAGATGTGATACGGGATCCTTGAGCCGATCAGAGTACTTTTGCGACTGTTTCTCGCCGAGAAGCACGACGGCTACTTGTTCAGAATTAAAGATGAGAATTCTTCACGCAGGGCGCGGATATAGACGCTGTCGCCTGTTCCGTGCAGTACATATAAATGATGATGGTGAGACGGGAAAAGTAAAGACATCATCATACTGTACGTCTTGGCCCACGCTGCCAGTATATACGTGAGGAAGGGCGCATTTCTGACTATGTCGAGCAGGCTGCGCCTTAGGACCAGGAGGGAGCGGTAGTTTGGCTCGCGACCGACGTCGAAACTTGTGTATGGCCTCGACGACCACGCTGAGTGCGATCAGAGCTGTCTCAGTCTCAGGGTAGTGGCCGCAGTGTGACACTATTAGTCTCGAGTGTGGGAACTTGGACAGCATAAACCTTGAACCTCGTGTTTTGTGGTTTGCAGTCACAGACATGTCTCTCTTCGCCGAGTGGTCCAGTGAGTCGACAATGCATATCTATCGATCCCGCCTATCGAGTCGAATCTTCCGTTTTTCCCAGCCCCAGAAAGACGATCGGTCAACGGAATCTTGCCTACAATACCGAACGAGATTTACCTTTGCATCTTTGACCTCATCGCCCGACCCAACGAACAGCTGACGCGAGGGCAACTCAAGATATTCTCCAAGCTTTCCCGCATTTGCAAGTTCTTCGCCGACATCTGCCTTCCACGCATATTCGAGCTGGTGGAATTTCTAGGCTCTGCGTCCCCTGATGATATATTCACGTACGAAGGGATGTGCGGATCCATTTTGTCAACACAGATTACCCAGAAGCAGCCTCTCGCGCTCACGCTCGCCCGGAGAGTGAAGTTGTGCTATTTCACGGACTGGAAGTCTCGCAGATTCACGGGCTCACGAGTGGGCGGAATGCACATCACGGCAATATCGTACATGAAGAACATCCACAAAGTGCAGTTTTCGGGCTGCTTTGTGGATGCGAAACTCTGGAATGCGATTGCGGCGCTGCCATCGCTCGAAGATGTATCGTTCCATGATTGCGATTTCTTCTCCCTCCCTGCAGACCCAGAACCCGAGAAGAGCATTGAGCTTAAAGTGTCCCGGATTTTCCTGCTTGGATGCATCGATTCTGTGATGCCCATCGATGTAGTCGATACGGCGCATTTACGCACGTTTGGCACGGATTCCTGGTTTCTTGCTGGTCTTGAGTATGACCCGTATTGGCTGTGTGACTCTGCCATCACTGAGTTGCACGTCAAAGTGGATGAAGACGGCGGAGACTACTGGCCGGGGCTGAATGGCATCCTCGAGCAAGTGCCGCAGTCTCTCGAGGACCTATATTTCTCTGTTTCCGCGCCGGAAGCTCCCATGCTGGTTCGAGATATTTTGCAAAGCATGTCAGATGATCCAAGTGCATGGAGGGATCATTCTTCACTTCGCTCTCTCTTTCTGCGAATGGAAGGTCGGACGGATGTAAGTGCCGTCCGTTCGCTGTTTCACATAAACTTATTGTCGCCTCCTCTAGCAACTTTCCAGATCCATAAATGGTATGGATCTCCTCATAATCATACATCTGTGCTTAAACAATCCTCGTATTTAAATGTCACATCAGACGACTTGCCCGAACTTAAACGTATCCTTTGTGACAAGTTCGGTTCTGATACCAGTCTTGAGCATGTAGATTATTTCGGGAGGGCTTTGCGTTTAGCAGACGGGGAGTGGTCAGAGAGCGTCTTGTAGTGATAAATGCATGCCTTTTCTTTCTTTCTTTCTTTCTTTCTTTCTTTCTTTCCTTTTTAACTATTACTTCTTTGTTCAAGAGCTGGTTCACGCTTGTAAACCAAACCAGGAGGGTACAGATCTAGCAAGTCACTTGTTTTTGCTGAACATAGTCGAGAAGGCCTGTGACGAAAGTGGAGGATGAATATTTGCATAGGCTAACACGAGTCGCATCTACCAATACTGCCAGCTTGCGACCAGCCATCCCTTTGTCTCTCGGAACGATCATTCATAAGCAGATTACTGGCCTGTAATACTACGGTTACTCACCTGCACAGCCCTGTCATCCGCTTGACGTTGTCAGAGCACCACCATCATCTCGACCCTGGGCCCGAATAACGCATACACGCCATCGCCGATCACAGCCTGAGTGATCCCTCCACGGCGAACCTGCCAAACAGAGAGCCTCAATATTGTCGGTAAACGCAAACGATCCGAGGGAGACGTCGCCCGTTTCTGTGCGCCAGATTTGACGAACCGAAACTAAATACGAACGGAACCTCAGCTAGTAGGTTAACTTGCTCGTCTGAGAACCCAGGTCATTGTGTTGTTTGAAAGAAGTTCGGACGGGTTTTGAGAATGGATCTGCAGACGTACATACACATTTTTATTCGACGTTTTTTGCAACCTGGGCCCGAGGGGTTCCCAGTCCTCATCGCGGTGACATATCTGGAGATGAGTCTACCATCAGACTCGGACCGATGAAGGGTTCGTGGAATTTCAGGAAATGGGAGAAGGCCCTGCACTCACATTGATCCACCGTAAGAGGTTTCCAAGTTCATTAACAATGCGGTTTCCCTTGTGCTGGTACTTGTATATGTTCGCTGAAAGAATTACCCGAAGTTCCGTATCCTTCGTGACAAGCTTGGTCCTACCCCGGGGCGTGTGAACTTGGATAGCTCGCGTCTGTTCGAGTGGTCCAGTGGGTCGACTGTCGTACCATACGTCTTGGCCCACGTTGTATACGTGACGAAGGGTGCATTTCTGTTCTTGTCGAACAGGCTTCCGACAACAGGAACTTGAAGAGCCTTAGGTGGAAGCGGTAGTTTGCGGGGATTCACTAGTGCTCGAGATCGACATCAAAACTTGTGTATGCCCTCGATGACCAGTAGTGTGACAGCGAGTTCGATCAGGGCAGCCTGGCACAATGATAATGCGGGGAGTACGACCCTCGGCAACTAGTTCCGTGGGAACTTGACACGGCGTCACATCAAACCGGTGCAACCATTTTGTCTCAACGTTTTGTTTACAGTTCACATGTCTCTCTTCGAGCACTGGTCCAGTGAGTTGACAACACACTTTTATTCCGCTCATTGACTCGTTTTTTTTCCCAGCCCCAGAAAGACGGTTGTTCAACAGAATTTTGCCTGCAATACCCAACGAGATTTACCTTTACATCTTTGACCTCATCGTCCCAGTAACGTCAGATGGATTCCTGACAATCTCCAACCTTTCCCGCGTTTGCAGGTTCTTCGCCAACGTCTGCCTTCCACGCCTATTCGAATTTTTGGAATTTCCAGGTTATGTGTCCCAGGCTACTGTCATGCAAACGTACAAAGAGGTGTGCGGATTCATCTTGTCAACACGAATTGCCAAGCAGCAGCCTCTCGCTCTCACGCTCGCCCGGGGAGTGAAATCGTGCCATTTCACGGACTGGGACCGTGACTTCCCGGGCTCACAAGTGGGCGGGATGTACATCACGGCAATATCGTACATGAAGAACATCCGCCAAGTCCATTTCTTCTGCAGCAGCGTGGAGGCGAAACACTGGAGTGCGATCGCGGCGCTGCCGTCGCTCGACGATCTATTGTTTTATGATTGCGCGTTTCTGCCCTTCCCTGCGGACCTGGAACCCGAGAAGAGCATCAAGCTTAAAGTGAACCGACTTTCCCTGCTTTCATGCTTGGAGTCTCTGAGGCCCATCGATATGGTCGATCCGGCGCACTTGCGCACGTTTCATACAGATACCTGGGCTTTCGCTTCCTTTGAACATGAGCTGCTTTGGCTGCATCACTCTACCGCCACCGAGGTGCACGTCATTGTAGATCAAATGGATGAAGATTACGAGCTGGGACTGAATGCCATCCTTATGAAAATGCCCCGGTCTCTTGAGGTCCTACATTTCTCCCTCGAGGTATATTGGGATGCTTCCATGCTGGTTCGATTTGTCTTGGAAAGCATGTTAGACAATCCAAGTGCATGGAGAAATCATTCTTCACTTCGCTCTCTCTTTCTGCGAACGGAAAATAATGAACCACTCGGGGATGTAAGTCTAGCTGTGCCCCCCTTTTGGTGTTTCGCATACACTTATTCATACCCCCCTCCTCTAGGAGTCCAAATCCATAAACGGTATGGCTCTCCGCCTTATATTGTATCCGTGCTGAATTCAAATCCTTGCGTTTCCTGCATTGCATGTCACGTCAGATAACTTTCCCAAACTTAAATGTATCCTTTGTGACAAGTTTGGTTCTGATGCTGGTCTTCGATATGTAGATTATTTTGGGAGGATTATTCGTTTAGTAGATGGGGAGTGGTCGGAGAGCGCCTTGTAGTATGCTGAAATGTCATTTTTTCTTCCCTTCTTTCTTATTTGGTTTCTTTACTAGGGGGCTGGCTCACGCTTGTAACCAAACCAGGAGGAGGGTATCTATAAATAAATCACTTGTTTGTGCTGAACATAGTGTGATGAGACGCGAAAGTCTGTGACGAAAGTCGAGGATGAAGATCTGCATAGGCTGATACGACTCGCATCCATCAACACTGCTAGCTTGCGACCAGCCAACCCTTTGTCTCTCGGAACGGTCATAGTATATGAGGATTAACACCTGCGTCAGCCTGAACACCTCTCTCAGGAGAACTGGCCTTACAATTACTCACTTCCACAACCCCGTCATCAGCTTGACAGACACCATCTTCTCGACCCCGAACGATGTATACACGCCATCGTCGATCACAGCCTGAGTGATCCCTCCACGGCGAACCATCCCAGACTGTGAGCCATTGTCGATAAACTCGAACAATCCGAGGGAGACGTTAACCACTTCTGCGGGTACCAGATTCGATGACGTTTTTCCGTGAACTCTCTTATCAGATAATCAAATAAATATTCATAAGTATAGTACCGGGGACATCTGCGATGATTCAAGCAAGGTTGGCAATCCCGACCTGTAAAGCACCGTAATCGAACACGGTGTATACGTTCTCCATGAAAGTAATTCCAATGATCCAATGTTCTAGGCCATATAGTCAGAACGAGCGCCGCAAACGAGGGTCCAGGAAGTGATCAGTTATGAAATCTCACCGGTAGTAGACGTGCGGTGGGCGACAATGGACCCCAAACAATTGGGAGAATTTGGTAGACGTGCGAGGCTCAGAACTTCGGGAGGGAGTTCAAACTGCACGCTATTGAAGGTAAAGGTCACGGTTGGGAAAGAGTTGCACGGTACTGCAGGCTGTCCATAAAAACAAGGTACCAAATACAATCGGAACTCACGGGAATAGTAACCAAGGTCATTGTGTTCCATGAGGGTACCTCCAACGCCTTTGTACAATTCTGAGACCCGTTCCCAGTCTCCGAAGATGTAGCTTGCACCAGTATCGAAAATAGCAGGTACATTTTCGAGGATTGTATGACCATTGACACGAACATCCTCTATGGAAACCTCCCAGAATCCCTACATAAATGCTAATGTCAGCGACATCCACGCCCATCCACCGTTTTAACTCACAGGATTTGTTACGCGTGTATATGCGATGTCACCCTTGTACAGCATCCTGTTTGCTCCACCGACGTACATCTCGGCCCCAGAAGAAGAGAGTTTCAATGAGAATGTCGGATTGGTCAGCGCATGTTGGCTGAGAAGTGATTGAAACAGTGGATCAACACCAAATTGCGAGAGGGAAGGGAAAGCCAATCCCAATAAACCGTCTGAATTCGCATTGTTCTGAAACGGACCACTGTACGATAATGCAGAACCGAAGGTCTGAGGATCTGCCTAGCTTGGCGTCAGAATTCAATGGTCGTGCTCATAAGCGATAAAAACATACAGTGAATCCACCGATGGTTACATTATCAGTATATCGATCACCTGAGACGGTGGTTCCGTCTGAATATTTGAACCGAAACGGTGGCCCGCCCTGGTACGCAGAGGTATCGGATAAATGGGGATCCCAGAGGTCGCGATCATCCGAGTTGGAAATCCCATCACACTCAGCCTGCAGCACCCACATATCGCTGCGCTGACTTGAACAAAAACGGGTGCATACACTAAAAGAAAGCACCTACGCTGCACCAGTGTCGATATGGACTGTAAGGTAGGTCAGGGTAAACATATATCAGAATGATGCAAGGAGAATTTACCCGACAATGTATGGGGAGGAGTGCCAATCGAGATCTCGCACATCCAAATGTTACCCCGAGAAGTGGGAGTCAGCGGGACGCTAGCGCCACGCCTTCCGAGTCCGGAATCGCTCCGTTTCACAGCGAAAGGATGCATCGTTCCCGTATTCATCTCGTAATTGTCCAGGCCAATGAGGATCTTTCTATGTAAAAGAAAAGCCTGAGCAGACGAGATGTAACGGTTCATTGCACGTACTCCCTGACTGACATAGCGTGAGAAGTAATTGCATCGAGATCAATGGTTTGGTTGGAGTTCAGAGAGGAAGGGTGTCTGGTGAGCGGTATGGCTATTCCACGCGCCGACTTCCAGTTCGGTACAGGTTTCGCAATGGCCAGAGCAACCAGTCTGCCGGTGACTGCAAATATGGCTATCGTAAGGAATCGCATTGTGGAGGAGTGGCAAGAACTGGCGGTGAAACGTCTACGTACAGACCTTTAATAATGAAAAGCCAACAGTAACAATATGAAACACGGTCATCAGTGATGGGAACACATTGAATGATGCATAGGTCAAATTGATGATGATGGAATGATGGTGGTTTCATCCGAGCGAAGAAATTGAAGAACACGGCCCGGGGTGCAAAACGGAACTTGTTCGAAGACTGTTCCACGTATAAATAAACGTTTTATAGTAAATTCGGGGGACAGGCTGTCTCGCAAAGCCAGTATTCAATGGTGCTGGGGGTTATGTTGTGGCGCTTGACTCGGACTGGTGACCAGCCGTCAATACACGGACGGGTACAATTCGTCGTGGTAGTTGAACGATTATCGATGGCGTGCCAACAGATTGTCTCTTTAGACGCTGGTCACCAGTCACCAGTCTAATTGATACCAACGAAATTGTTTGCGGAACACCTTGGAGGAGAGACAAAAATGCCGGTCCTCTCGGGAGATGCCAAACAGCTGGAGTCTTGTCCGGTAACCACGACATATTAAATTCGACACGGGGTACGTTCGTCCTACATTCAATGTACATGCGAGGAGAGAGGTTGTTCCAACGTCCGAGTGATCGGTGCTTGCAGCTTATTGTGTGATTAAAAAAACCTATGAGAGGGATAACATCTGACGCTCACCAAGGGGTTCCTCTGATACGAGAAGACCCTTCCTTCCTCCTTCTCAATCGTCAAACTCGTCCACGTTGAGGCCAAGATCGACCGCATGCACCGCCATCTGTGTCCACGTCTATCGCTCGTACTCCCCTCCTCCTGCATCGTGAAGGGGAGTGGCGACGTTGACGGCAGCATCGACGCTTGAACCACGTACGCCATGGATTGCGCCGGCGCTGGCACTCACCGCCTCGTCCAGGAAGTCCAGGCACGTCTGAAGACACCCCTGCAATCTCAGCGGCACCCAACG
>JBBPNG010000366.1:0-25058 GCA_038091095.1 Leccinum incarnatum
GATCAAGAAGCACGCAGTTCGACGGCAAAACGTGGAAGACGATGGACACTTTCCTCTGTCTTCACCCGTGAACTTTCCTCCTTTTCACCCAACGAGTCCATCGACCTCGCCAAACGCTATAGTGGGTATGTCCAGCTTGTGTAATATCCTATAACACATAACCTCCTACAGACGCGTCACGATCCAAACGTCACCGTCCTCCAAGACGTCCTACGTCGTCCTCAGTGACAACCCCGGCCCGTCCAAGCTCGCCGCGATCAAGAACCAAGCAGCTCGATGACAAGACGCATCAGGAAAATTTTTAAGTGCTGATATGCCTAGCTGAATATGATCAACTGTTTATCAGTCTGATACTACCAGATAAATGTATTTCTAGCACCATCATTTTCAAATCATGAATCCATGTAATAGATAATATCTTATAGCTCCTGGCAGACATTTTAACACTTGGTCAGACATTATCAATTGCATATCATGATTTTCCATCAAGCTTGCCCCATATAATCTAAATATCACCATGTCATCACCATATCAGAGTTTACCATTTAAATATCATCATTTTACTCTCAAGCTCACATATTATCATCTGAATATCACCATGATATCACCAGATCAGATGTTATCCTGTGATATCATCATTTTATCCTCAAGCTCACATATTATTATTGGAATGTCACCATGATATCACCATATCAGAGTTTACTGTTTAAATATCATCATTTTATTCTCAAGCTCATTGGAATATCAGTATGATATCACCAGATCAGATATTATCCTGTGATATCATCATTTTATCCTCAAGCTCACATATTATCATTGGAATGTCACCATGATATCACCAGATCAGATGTTATCCTGTGATATCACCTTGTTTCTCTCAAGCTCACATATTATCATTGGAATATCGCCATGATATCACCATATCAGAGTTTACCCTTTGAATATCATCATTTTATCCTCAAGCTCACATATTATCATTGGAATGTCACCATGATATCACCATCAGAGTTTACCCTTTAAATATCATCATTTTATTCTCAAGCTCATTGGAATATCAGCACAATATCACCAGATCAGATGTTATCCTGTAATTAACAGCCTGATTACCTGTGTTAAAGGTATACAAAATCTTATAACTCATAAATCAAATATTAATGGGTAGATAATTGATTATATCTCGTGGCAGACATTATGGATGACAGGTCATCACATGTCATCACATGTCAGCCTGATATGTACTGTAATTTACCACATATGATAGCTGATATTCTTGATACCTGTGATAAGGCAAACAGCAAACAGATAAATGTAGATGATCCTAAATTATCCCTGACAGTATATCCATCACAATTACTGTAAATTATCTGCCTGCAGTACTCAAGATAATAATCATTGGTCTTCTAGCTAGATAATCCTAGACATACTTTCCACTTGTTGATCAGACTCATATCTCTCTGCTAGTATGCTGATAATGCAGTAATTGAATCACAGCAACATGATATGTATATATAATACCTTAATCTTCCTGTTAGGATAATGACAAAGCATTGTCAGCAATATAGCAGCATGGTGTATGTTGATATGACCATCTGTCTGCTAGGAATGATAACATGTAATTACCTATAACAGAACAGAATGCAGCCTGCCAGTGGTATGACCTAGATCTTTCTGCTGGAATGATGACATGGCATTGGACTGGGCAATCAAACAAAATGCTTCAGCAAATCAGAAAATAGGCGTCCAGGGCCGGTGACCGTGACAACATATAGTACCAAGTTGTACTTAGTTTTGGGTACAGGTTTTTTTCCAACCTATCCGCAGATATGAATTATTCAAAATTGTTCGTATTTGTAAACTATGTAGTATACTACAGCGCGCACATGAGTACGTTGGGACGCACTGCATATAGATGTGACCATGTGTTATCGTCTTCGTCTTCGTCTTCATCTCCTTGCCATTAGGTCACAGTCACAGTTGGTGTCACAGTGTTGTCTCGTTGTTGTCGTGTCGATGCAGCGTATGAGAGTGGGACAGGCAAAAGAAGGTGAGGGTAGGGACGAGGTGAGAATGGGCAAGTCAAGGAGGGTGTTGAATACGGAGAGGTTCACGGTAACACTGAGGTGGAGGGCCGTGGCGTCGGAGCGTCATTGTCGTCGTGTTGGATCGCGTGGGTCCGATTTGGTGCGTCGTTATCGTCATCGTCGGTAGGCACACTACCTAACTGAGTTGGCGCAGGGGTTGAAACTAGATGTTGGTTAGCTAAACCGAACCGTAGCGAAAGGAGGAAAGCATACACACTGACACACCCGAGTTAGCGCCCAGATTTCTGACTAGTCCTTCTGAGCCAAGGCCTAGACAACCCCGAACCCCAGTTTCTCCGTCCCAGCCCAGACAGCTGCGCAGTCGATGAGCGCATGACAGCGTGTGCCAAGTCCATCGTGTGCGACCGCGATCCGACGAGCGTAGAGCTCGCGTTCCTTTGCAACGAGGTGGGCTTCATAAGTCTGGAGCTCAACTGGGGCTTGTGCGAGTTTAGTGTTGGTGTTGCCGGGTGCGGACACAAATGGAGGAGGCAGAGTCAACGGCGGAGTTGGCGTTGAAGGAGGGGAGGCAGAGAGAAGCGTACATGCACACGGTAGATGGTGGCGTAGAGAGGCAGGATGAGCGATGAGAATCACGGGTGGATTTGGAGGCGTTGAGGAGGCGGGTGACGTTGCAAGATGAGAGTCGAGTGAATATGCGTAGTAACCGAACAGAGAGAGCTTACAGGATATCACCGTCGTGCAGGACGGTAACGAGGTCATCTTCGATCCTTGGAAGCGACGAGCTGGGCCATCTGGGAGCGCCATGCGTCAATGGTGTGAGCGTAGCGATGGTGTGGGTCGTCTGCAGCTGCGAATGCGTTGACAACGGCGGCAAGACTAGGCGGTGGGCGGCCATTGTGTTTGCTTGCCGCTGACGAAAAACACCTCTGTCGGTCCGTATCCCTCCGAATTCCGAGTCTCCAACATGTCTTCGGTCCCGTCCACTTTCACACTCAGCAACGTCAATATGGTCGGTGACGGCAAGACGTCGGGGGCGTGTAAACGGCGTGGTGCTTCCCATCTTGAACTCGCGCTGGCGATCTCGCGAACGGTAACACTCTCCTTCAATAGGCCTCCACCTAGCGTATGCGGTTTGACAGACACTTCATCCTCCAAAACGGAAGCCTTCCGCTTGCCCCTACCCATCTCATGAGGTTTGTTCCAGAGAGTCGATAGGAACATCCATATCCATGGGACCACCCATTTCAATATCTGCATCAAAGCCACGCATGCTAAGCACAGGTGATGGTGTAAAAGATCCTGGTCTTGCTTTTGATGCTGGCGGTCGCAGGTCGTTGGTCGGTGGGTCTTAGGCAAGTGGCGCAGTCGCCGCAGAAGGTATTGACGACATGAGAAGAGGCTGTACACGTTTCTTTGTGCTTTTCTTGGCGACCAATTGATTAATGTGGTCACCGCCATTAACAGTTGCCGTACCGAACCCGGATTGGGTATTCTGCAAGGCCGCACGCGGGGCTGGAGAAGGAGGAATGGTAATGCGGGACGGGGAAGGAGCAGTCTCATCTCCATACGTAGTGCCGTGAGAGAAGCCGTCAGGAATAGGGGGTACGGTGGATCCGAATTTCTGTAAATATTGCGTCTGCGAACTGTAAGGGGCGATACCCTCCAACTCTTCGGCGTCGAAATCAACACTGCAATCGTGCCATCTGAAGAAGCGGCGTAGAGAGTGAGTCCGTCCCGGGACCTTTGGTGTGTGAAAGAGGCGTAAAAAATTCTTTATGGAACTCACCAGCTGAGGTCCATGACGTGTCGTTCAAAAACTTCCCTAGCGACGATGAGAGGACGGGCGGTTTTCGTCTGCCAAATTGAGACATCTTGGCTTTCAGTTGTTAGAAGAAGCCCAACTCCCACCGCAATGTGAAATCTCACTATATGCCTAGAATCCCTGAACCTCCGAGCGTCGTTTTGTCCATGTACTGGATCCTGCATCAGAGAAGGCATTAGCGAACCCGGTTAGCCACCAGAAGCCTCTACGCACAAGTAGAGCGCTGTTTAATTCGAGAAAATTATTCTTTGTTAAAATACGACCGCTCTCCACGACAGCAGTGCCAGAACTCCCTGCACATCATCGGGAGGATGTGATGATTAACTTTTTTCCTACGTGGGTACTTCTAGTCAGGCCCCGTGCTGGGTCTTCGGTTTCCAGGAGTCGGGACACATCCCGTTTCAGGGCCTCTATTCGGTTCGTGATCTTCGGATGTGGGATTTGGCCGTTTTTTGGGCAAGCGCGCGGATGTCAGTTTTGAAGGCATTCCACAGGTGTTGAGGGGTGTGGTACTCGCTGGGTCAGGGGTGTCCAGTGCGGTTTGGAGGGAGTTGCCAAGTGAGGTTATGTCCCGCAGGAGGGTTTGGTTGGAGAGCAAGGAGAGAGGCCAGGACCAGCGGCCCTGGCCGAGGTAAGGGAGGCGGGGCGGGGTGTGTCTCACCAGGACCATCTGATGATCCGTCGGGACCGCGGTGTGTGTGCAGTCCCAGTCATACAGTGTGGAGGAGAGGTGGAGCCTCCCGTAGATCCGGTCGAGGCGGGACATAGTGAGGGTATTGCTGGTGAATGTGCAGAGCTTAGTGGAAGGGTTCTCGTACCTCCCACAGGTCACTGACATTGATCGATTCGATTCGATTGTAAGTCGCGGAGGGCGTCGACAGCGGTTTGATAGTCATTCCTCGGGGGGGGGGGGGGGGGAGAGCGGTCGAGGGTATCCTCAGTGGGGTCAGCGCTCGGGTCGCGATGTCCTGCCGACGCCTTTCCGACGACAGCAGTAACAGAGTGGGCTGCGGACGCGTCCACGGTGAATTTGTATGCGACTGTAGCCCCTCTATCGTTTTCCCTCCACGACCCGTGCACTGTGAACAGCTGGCGCGAGGAAACGACGTTGATCGGGAGCACACGTTCGGCGCTGCGCACGATCGTGGACAGATCCGGGTGTTCGTTGTGTTCGTTGTCTGTATCGTCTCTGTTGTCCTCCTCAGCAAGCAGCACGTAGTCCGTATACACAAAACACACGTCCCCGTCCCCGTCCCCGTCCCCACTCCTCGCCTGAGTGGCAACCGAATGCATGAAGCTCAGTGTTGTCGTCCTCGTCAGCGTCACTACCCGTACCGGCGCTGGGCGAACCCAGATTCGAGTTATGGTCGCGGTTGCGCTCACGATCGCGCCCACGCTCTGTGCGATTGACATCCAGATTTGGGATGACAAATGTCTGGACTTCTGAAGGGCCGACTCCCTGGGAGAGATAGGCGCGGCAGAGCACGAAGAGGTGCGTTGGCGTAAAGCAGATTGTGACCATCCGGGGCCACAAGTCGTTTATCAGTATATCCTATAGACCCGAAACGCGTAGAGCGGTGTGAGCATGAATTTCATTCCCTTTGAGTCATCGGGCAAACCAGCGAGGAAAATTGACGAACTGACTCACCAGCGTGTCCGAGATTTGGGAATTTTGTAGAACCGACGAGTGCGCGCGTCAAAGAGGAGCGAGTGCGCGGGTTTTCCGTACCGGCAGAGCGAGATGTAGGCATACGAAGCAGGTGTGTTGCCGTTCGAGCCACAGCCGCTGGTGCTTGTAATGCGGAGGCCCGGGTTGGATACTTCTTGCGGCAGACACCATGTCGGGACATCAAGTGCGTGCGTCGGGCCCGATAGGTGTCCCGTGTCGTCGTCGGCAACAAACTCGAGTAGTTTCCTGTGAAGAACAGGGTGAGAAAAGATGTAGATACTTACACCCACACAGTCGGAGTAAAAGGCAGAAGCAGAGTCACGCACACAGGATCCTCGAGCCTCCCAAACCCGAAATGAACGACAACGTAGACAAGATAGGCTTGTGGGGTCATCAAGGAGGTTGCGAACCACCGGGCCAACTTCAGGCCGCTGTCACGATCCTCCCACAGAATCTGATCTCTGCCGGACTTAATATCGTGCAACCAAAGTTCTGTTGCGACGGTGTCACCTGCCTGGGGCATGCTCCGGCTCCGAGTCGTGATGACCCACCGCCCGGCGACACAGTGGATCCGACGGTCTGAGTCGTAGCTTGACGCCGACACGAAGCCTGTCGAGCCGGAGGTTTGACGCGGGACAACAAAAGACTGGGCTGCGAACGGTGTGGTCGTCCATGTGCGCGCGATGCGTGCGGAGTGGTCGAGGGCGCGTTGAAGAAAGTGGGCAGATTGCCAGGGGTAGGGGCCCGGCGGGAGTGGGAGGTGGGTACGTGTCTCGGTGTACACGTTGCGCCAGAATGTGAGTTGGTCGTGAATGATTGCGTGGAAGTGTTTTGATACCTGTGACCTGCTGATACAGGCGTGTGCGAGGGCCGTAGGCGTAAGTGGTTGTAGAGTTGACGAGATTTATAACGGGACAGGAATGAGGGAAACGAAATGGTTGATCGACAGAGACAACACACCTCGAAGGAGGTAGAGAACAATCCAGTCACGCGTATGGCAGTACTGTAATTCCTGAAGTAGCAGGGCGCCGTTTCTGCATCCAGTAGGACCGGCTGAGGGAGTATTACGATGACGAACGGAAAGAGAATTTGTGCAACGTACTGAAACGAGTTGGTGGTTGGCACTAGGCGACCGACTGGCTACGTCGAGTCTATTTACGACATCGATAGTGATGCCGCGCACTACGGAACAGCTGGAACTGAAGGGAGAGCATCAGACTATTGCTATACTATTACATGTTGACGATACGAACTGACCTCGAACAATAGATTCCGCCGTGGAAGATCGAATATGCGGAAGGGGTCCTTGGCATCCGACTCGTGAGGGAATTCGAGTGCTTGAGGAGCGCTTGAGAAACGACTGCAGGGTAATTGTTCCCTGGAAATGAGTCAAATAAAGAAGCGTACGAGGCCATGTAAAGTGATTTCCTTACCGGGTGGAAGGGCTGGTCGATGACCCGGTCAATTGTGCAGTCAGCATTGGTAGAAAGGCCCATCAAAACGGTCAGGGAATGACAGCGCAGTGAGAGGAAGATCATAGCGTGTCCCTCCTCCGACGCGCTGTGAACCGATCACTCTACAAAAGGTTCCATGCGGCCGTGATTTCTTCCTTCGTAAACTGACACGTAGCAGCAGCCAGAGATTGTGTGATGATGATTGAAGGTAGAGTTGCAGGAGGTTAGTCGTGATTCGTGAGGATGGGTGGCCAGTAACGTCAGAGTGATCTCGTCTTTACTTAAGGGCGCAGGCGATATTCACAACGCGAAAGAATTGGGAAACGGAAGCAACGTCCACCGATCAGCCGCTGGTAAGAGGTATCTCAGTAATGGGTGCATCTGAACCATCATGAGCGCGAGCACCGCTGGACCTGGTGGGGTCCCCAATTGGCCGACGTCGCACTCCGGCGAACTCCGCGGACGACGCCGTACAGCCGGATTCTGCCGGAAAATCCATACCTCAGTCGTCCTCGGCGGGAGTGACTATATTAGCAATGACCGCACGTAGTGGTAACTCAGACTGAGACATGGGCTTGCGCGAATAATTAGCATGTTTCTTGCAGCACTGGACGATGGTGGGCTATTCCCTATACAACTTGTACTTGTTTGGCATCAATGCCAAATGCAGTAAGAAGTATGGCTGCGAGACGGGACCCGATCGCGATCGATCGACCCGCGCCACCCAACCACCGCGAGTCCGCGACCTCGTGTCACGCGCCCCAGAGCAAGATTGAAGCGCGAACGACGGCGAAAGCGAAAGAGGAGAGAGAAATTACTGACATGACTCACCGCGCTGTGTGGTGTCCCAAAAAGCGGCGTGTGCATTGGGGGAGTTCGGTGCGTAGATGTTGGTTATGGATAGGCGTCGGTCGTGATGCCAAACAATGGACAGGGATGCGGTCCTACCGGGGATGTGTTCGTGGAGTGTGGTGGAGGAGGTTGATATGAGCTCCTTATTAAGGACAAAGGCAATCCCGGCGGATGCACTGGGGTTGTCGGTGGGGTGTGAGGGTATGACGCAGCCACCATCCCAAAATATCTGCACTTACGAAGCGTAGGAATAGATGGAGACCCTGTTTCATAAGGCGTCTCTTGCACAATGTCAAATGTCTTTCCAGGACTCGGAATGGTCGATACCACGTCCTCGAAACCTTTCCAGCCGACAATAGGGTGTGCAAACAGCTTCTTGGAGGTCGACCCTTTGCCCTTGCTGTCTCGATCGTCTGCACTCGTTTTCTCCGCGGGATTACTGATGACACTACTCTTTTGCGCAACACATTGCACCAACCTAACGCTGATTGGCGCATAGCCAGAGTACACGTACACGTTGAACGAAGCGGGTGCCCATCTGGGAAAAGCTCCGATAGCCCCACTTCTCTGGAACAGACAATTGCTTCCTCGATGTCCGCTATTGTACCCAAACAGTTGTAACGGTGCCAGAGATGAATGGCAAGCTGATTCAGTGAGTCCCATCGCCTGTAGTGACCAGGTGGGCAACGATCCAGAGCTTGGCGATCAATGATGACTGCCTCGCTAATATAGTCCGCCTCGTTCCCTGGCTCATACTTGGTGAAAGGACTTTCTCGTGCTTGGTCCAACGAGACAAGCACTTTTCGACTGACACACATGCCATTTCAGTGCTTTTCTCGCAGACAGAAGAAAAGAAGAACCTTCTAATTTCATCTTGTTTCACTCAAGGTTAACCTGAGAGAAACCGCTGAGATGTATGCATGGGGGGCAGAGATGATTGCTGAAGGAGGTGCTTGTCTCGCAAGCATCACCATGGGTGGTCTGAATGGTGTTGATCTGGGCTGTAGTTTCATATGAAGCAAGGAGGTCTAGAAAGAGCTCTGAATTACACGATGAGCTACCTTGATACCAATTCACTTACTTTGCTGGATTTCCAGAGACTTTTTAAATAGCTCTGTGCGTGTCTGTGGAACCATCACCTCCGACAGACCAGTATCTGGCATTCAACGTCGACAGCGAAGACGATACAACGCATGAAAATCACTCACGTAGTCTCAGTGCCTCGTGTTCTGATTTCAACCCGCCCAGCTTGCCAAAAAAGTCACGGAGCTGTGCTACTGTCTTGGCCTGCAACCGAGCCTGTGTAGCGCATGAGATAACGTTGGCAACATGCAAGGTAGCGCGCTCACTTTGTAGTCCTCATCAATTCGATGCGCAACACGATTCAACCGTTTGCAAACAGAGGAAAAGTTCAAGTCTCTCAATTCTGCAAACAAGGGGTCCGTCGTTGCAGACAAGAAATGTTTCTTGGTCTTCTCGCTCGTGACTGACGTTATGGTCGCAGGTTGCTGCGAGGTGCTTGAAGTTGGGTTTGTCGAATCCGGTGCAGATGGTGGGTTCAAGAGGATCAAAGGAAGTTCGGCTTGGGGGCTAACAAGGGTTCAGAAGTTCGATCAGGTCCGAGCATACGCATCACAGTTCTTGATACCGATCAACTCGTCAACGAGACCCTGGTATGTCAACTGAGTCAGTAACGGGGTGATCATATCGACATGTCGGTCCAAGATGATCAGGGAGTCAAACGGTGCCGTGGGATTCAGCGAATCAACCGAGGCAACCAGCTGGTCAGGAAGAGGTTTGGTCAAGAGCGTAGCAAGTTTCTGACTCAAAAATTAGCGCAACAAACGCGCGTGAATTGACTGAACCATTACAGAAGCATAATCTCCTTTTCCAATGATTCGGGGAAACCGACTGAATGTGCGCTGGAGAGCATTCAAGGCCAACGCTGAGTTGTATATGATGGTTTCGTCGCCGTCCTGTAATAGAGACTTTGAAACAAAGGCTTGAACGATCAACTGAGATAATTACCACCCATAGTTCCTTGAATTCAATGTCGTATTCGAGCGAAACGGCATCGTCCTCGAGGGGTATGAACTGCAGGTTGTATGACGAGATGGTCAAGTCGCCAAGTACACCCTCCTCTTCCAGTATCCGAGAAACAAGGATGGTCGTGCAAGGAACGAGGAATAGCCTATATCTATACTTGTGGGATTCCTTGGATGACTTCTTGATCTGGTCTGGCACTTTATTGGCAGAAACGAACAAGGTACGGAAGCGGACATTACTGACCCGCGATTATTTTCACGTACTTGATGAGCGGCCGACAGAGGTAGACCACGTTCGTGGTGGTCGAAGTCAGAGGGCCGGGCTCGAGCCAGAACATCTTATCCTTATCCACACCATGATTCTAGTAATACTAATAGTATAACCAACGGATGAGAATTCACGTGATGTGTGTTCGGGACCAACATCACCTTCAAGAGCGCGACTTCGGTCACAAGTCCCAATGGCCCTGCAAGAGTCGGATCGAGCACGAGCATCTTTGCGCCATTCACCTGGGATGGACAAGCTGTGAATATACGCAGAGCGACAGGTACCGGGGAGTGACTCTCACTGAATTGAGCGCATTGACAAAAGTCTTTTTTGCAGCTTCCTGAACGTCCAGAGATTGTTCGCTTTCGCGTTCGATGCCCGAGGTGGACTGGAGATCTGCCGAGGTCAGCGCCGAGGTCGCTGCCATTCAAGTTATTGTAGTGACTGCTGGATGTACGGCACAGCCACGAATTACAAGGATCTGAATACTAAAGGAACGAAGAAGGAGCAACTTTCTTCCCGCCTGAGGTCTGCCTGCGGGAGACTAAAAGGAACGGTGAAACCGAACGCAATTGTCATGTTCTCTACCAGCGAATGGTCCTCACATACGATGGAGACGTCCGCGCTCGTCCTCAAGTGCGGCGGAAGACGACCGGGCTCTCTCCTTTCCTCGTCCGAATGTCGATGGGTAACGTACTTCCCACCTGTTCCATTCACATAACGTGGCTAAACAAGGATAATGAAGCGTTGACGCTTCACTAGTACTAGGCGAAAGCACCCGTCGCCTTTGCCGCTATTTCTGTTTCTCGTCTGGTTTATTTCTCGTATTCCATGACATTGACGGTGAACAACTCCTCGATCACGCGAAAGGTCCACTTCAAGTTCTCCTCGTCTAGTTGAACGTGTGGTCTTGTACGGTCCTCGTTGGCGTTTCGGCGGTCGTCCTGCACTTCTGAATTCGCTGACGGTTCTCCAATGCGTACTTCAGAGAGCCACCGCTCGTTAAGCCGGATATCAATTCCCTTCACCCAGACGTGAATATGACAGAGCCTCCACTCGTATCACACGATCCCTTGATTGACTTCCTGCAAGCCCTGCGAATTTTCGGTTTTCTTGAGAAGCCTGTTAGTCTATCTTATCCTTGTCTCCTTTGCATTCTTCAGCCCATATAAACGCTCGGCAGGTTTTTCATGAGTTGGCGAAGCATCTACAGACGAGACGGCTTGTCGCAGGCGAGACTGCACAAACTGGTCCTGGTCCTTGGGACGACGAAGATATGAACGGGTATCAATTAATCAACCAAGTAAGGAGCGGATGCACTCGGTCCGGCCCCTCAATATACTCAGTCTGTTTACAGACCAGACAAGGGGTCGGTGGAGGAAGGAACACGCAGAGCACTGCAAAAGCGCAAGGCCCGAGAGCAAGAGCTGCAAACACAAGGAGGGGGACAAGCCTCGCAGAAGGTGATGCGTCTGTGCGGATCGACGACCCTCTGATCGCCAAGATCTAGGGTTCGAAATATTGTTCGTCCTTGATCGATTGATCACTCAGTTCATATTCTAGACATAAGTGTGTACTAGCAGATTGCGCTACTAATGGTATTATGTATGTAAGTAGAAACGAAGAAAGAGTACGCCGGGAGATGGAACGACGCCCTCTAATTTTTGCGACAATGACAACTGCGCTAATGACACTGATCTGAGACCACTAGATTATCAAGGTTTGTCTCCGAAGGATCCTGTGGCTGCAGTTCCTGTTGTTGCGCCTTCGCCCCATGTATGCGTCCCCGCGTCCCGTCATTGGGTGTGTCCGCCTTGGCTGGCTTGGGCTTTGTCAAGATCTGAATCGCAAAGTAAATCTCCTGCTGCTGCTTCTTGACTATGTCCGTGACCTTGAGCATCGAATCCTCGTTCTTTGGACGCTCCGCCTGCCGTGCGATCTGGTCTTCCAGCTACTTTGGCACCGTTGCGCACTTTTCGACGGCCGAGGTTACGTCCTCTTTGTCGATGTGTGCGTATTTACTTGTTGGTAGACGTAGCTGGCGAGGGGTACTTGTTCAACGACGTCGCAACTCGGCGATCGCTGGCTTCGCTGCAGCGTGCCACGATCGGGTCACCGATCACTTTGAGCGCATCCAGTTGGGCGACGTAGGCGGACTTGATCTTGATAGGTAGACGGATGTCCCTGACGTAGAACTCGCACACGCTCCGAAATACAGGGCTGAAGAACACACAGGCAAAGGTGACGCCGCGGGTGCAACGGCTTTTGGGGGGTTCGCCGCCGACTTCCAAGAGTAGCTTGGATGCGTGCACGGATTGCAGGGGTACGAATGCATCTCAGGATGTGTAGAAAGGCCGATCGTCGTCATTATCATCTGGTCAGGGGAGACGCTCGCAACACAGATTCCAAACGGACGTACCTATGATGTACTACTCTCGTCAAACTCTCGTCGGTGTGTTCATGATCTAGCTTTTACCCTGGAGCAATCGATTCGGGCTCCTCTTTGCAACTTGGCTTGTCGACATGATGGCCGCCGCATTCGTCTTGTCCGTCTCCTGGTTGACCATCGTGACAGTGGGACACATCAAGAAGGTTCGTCCGCCAGCTTTCATTGTATCTTTGCCTCTCTTACGCAGACCTTTGGTAAGTATAAGCCGAGGTGCGTCATTTCATTCCATACCTTCGTTCTCTCTTTACCTTTTTCTCTCTGAATTGAGTCATCATGCTGGCGCACGTATAGGAACCGTGTGTCGTAGTTTATTATCTACTACGTTGCGCGTGCCCGTGTCTATTGTTGTTGGCCATCCGGTGGATGTTGGTGCGGGAGAACGCCCGACGCGACGCTGAGTCTGTCGTGAATACTTCATCGAGAAGGAGTCGGAGGGCGGGAAGTGCGTGTAGGACAAGGTGGACAAGGTACGACAATCATATATCATATCCCATCCTTGGCCACGAGTTGTGCTGGTGTCGGTTGACGAAGGTATTTTGCAACAGGAATTCATGGATTTGACAGACCGACAGAACCGCGATTTCAGATGCGTGCTCTGAGCGAGGACTTTGATTTGAGCAGTGGTGATATGGTCGGAGACGGAAATTGACTTTGTCGCAAACACCTTCAATCCGACGTGCACCCGACTGAGTGGAGTCGCTAAACTTAGAGCGGTAGTGACCAAAGTTACGATGGTGCGTTCATTACGGTGAGGGTTAACATTCAATATTCAACGTTCAACCCAACAGTACTTGAAAGGAAGTTGCCGGGGGCCCGGCCCTTGAGCTTGAACTGGTCGGTTTTCCCACACCTCAGCAGGTGGGCAAGACTCAAGCAGTGTTCGAGAGCAGTCAAGCCTATCTTGTGTTCTTACTGCAAGCCCGGTCAAGCCACGTCAAAATCACGCTACAACGTCAGATGTTGGTCGAGAGAAGGAAGCGTTCAAAATCCAAGAATTTGCCAATCATGCTCCCCTGCGGGTGGGGTCTCGTGCGCGTGCGAACGTAGTTGGATCTGCGACAACTGCAAGGAACCACCGATCATGGCAGGCCATCTCAGGCAGTGCCCACGGTGCAAGCGGGCGTATTGTTACCTCCGCGAGTGCAAGTACATCCAATCTTGCGCCGAGTGCGGTCGGAGAACGCTGTGCGACGACTGTGCGGAAGAAGACCAGAGTTCGTTTTCGGGGCCAGTGGACGGGTCAGAGGTTTAGGAGGTAAAGCTTGTGGCCGCCTGTTGGACCTATTCCTGCTCGAAGAAGTTTTGTGAAGAGTGCCTGCCAAAGGAGCGGAAATGCACACATTGCAGCCATACGTATTGCAATTCGTGTTTGCCATTGTGGCACAGTGTGTGCCGCTCCTGCTGCTACCGCTCGAACCCATTTCAAAACGTCTGGAATACGCTCTATCCCGGCCGGAAACCCATTGGTACAGCCTTACAAATCCATGGATAGGTATTGTTTACAGGCACGCGCTATCATTGTGCGTACGTTTCATTACATACACCTCTTTCACACCTACCTTGTTTATAAGGTCACTGACAATTGTGGCTGAAGGAATGTAAATTTGTGCGCCGGAAAAGGTAATGATTATATAAGCTTCTCGTGTGGCTCAAATGTAAATATTGTAAATGTGGAAATTGTGAAGGTTATCAATAGACTGATGGGTATGTGATGCTGTTTCTTCACTACTATCCATCCTCGTGCCCGTGTCTTTGTCAAGTATCACCACCTTTCGTCCTCCAGGTGTAGGTACTTGCAAGGATGCTACATGAGAAGTTTCTCGTTAAAATCTTGCAGCAGATGGATGCTGCTCCTGCCTCAACATCGAGAGTTATTCCTCTGGACGGTGGCAATGGAATATCTATGATTGCATTGTTGATTGTTTGGCCTTGTGATCGATAGTCCGTGAAGGCATATGATGCAGTGAATGGGGGAATGGAAATTGTTTCCTTGTGACAGTCTTGTTTAGATTTCCATCCGATACTATGGAGAACGTTCATTGAAGTGGTGTCAGTGGAATTACTCCATTGTCAAGGCCTGGTAACATTGGAATCTTTGTATTTTGTGTTTTGATGAGAACGTATACCGGTAGATATCTGAGGGTAACAATGGAATCTAAGCTTGTGGATGGCTAGGGTGCCAGGCGGCCCATCTGGAAAAAAAAAGAGTGCTACCATGTGCTATATAGTACTGATAGCACTGGTAGACCCACCGTCTTCTCCCTTACTATATAGCACTACATAGACACTCAAATTTTCAATCAGTGCTACTGTAGCTAGCTGTAGCAAACCATAGTAAGTGACCATATGTGCTACCAAAGCTATCAGAGCTACCAAAGACTGTGGTAGCACTCTGTAGCAAACCGTAGTTCAGAACATATTATCTTAGTACTTGGTAGCCATCTGTAGGGAGTATAGCAAACCATATAATAATTCAATATGTAGCATACATAACACTACATGGCACAGAACTACGAGGGTCTACCATAACACCTGCCACCCCATCATGTCATCATTGTCTCATCATCTCTCGTCATCATCGTCGTCCCGTTCCGAGTCAACCGAACTTGTCCACGTCATCGCGCCATGGGTCGTGGGGGAAACGGAAATGGTTGCGACGAGTTGATCTCGCCGACGAGACCACGGTCGACGCCGTCGGGCTGTTGTTTGGGAGCGAGGGGGCACAGGCGTGTCGGGGTCGAGGTCGGGGGCACATCGTCTCAGTTGGACGTCGAGGTCAAAGATGCGCCATCTCCGTTCGACGCCGAGACAGCGCGCTCAGCGTGTGCACAGGAGTGATGACTCGGACACGTTGACGACGACGACGCGTCGTTGCGTGAGCGAGGGAGGACCGTAAGGAGGGCAGGGACGCGGATGACAATGTGGGGCGGCTCGTCGTCGTTGCGCCGTCTGTTTGTCGCGTAATGACACGTTGACGACGACGTGTCGTTGCGTGAGCGAGGGAGGAGGGTGAGGAGGGCGGGGACACGGGACGACAATGTGGGCTCACCGTGACCGTAAGTGTCACCATTGTTGTGTCGTGGTGACAACGCATGGTCGCGCGTTGTTGTTGCGCTGTTGCACGGGGAAGAGGAGGGTGAGGAGGGTGAGACAACGAACGGGAAGTCTCACCTTTGTGGTCAGCGTCGGCATGTCGACAGGGCGCGGTGTGGCGAGCGGGACGGGGACGGGCGAGGGAGGAATTGGCAAGGAGTTGCGGGAAAATAGTGAGTGTGGAACACGCACTCTCTCACGCCACATGTTTAGGGCCGACCTTCCTTTGCCTTCGCCTCATGTTTTTCCTGCCACAAATCAGGTCGACGACGCGACGAGGGCTCTCCCTCTCCTCCTCTCTCTTTTCTCCTCTCCCTCCTCTCCCTCGTCGCAACAACGACAACGAAAACGATAACGCAAGACGAGCAGGACGCCACGCACAACGGCAAGTTGGCAACCGGAGACGACGATTGCAACAAGGTGCGTTGAAGGTGCGTCTCCACCTCTCCCCCTCTCTCTCTCTTACCTTCTCCCCCCTCCCCCCCTTACCCATACCCTACGCCAGGCCCTGTCCACGCCGACAACGACGATGCGCCATCAAACGGCGACCACGACGACGACATCAACGACTCGGATGGGGAAGGACAGGACTCACCCACACCCTATGCCAGGCCCTATCCACGCCGACGCGCCATCAAACGGCGACCACGACGACGACGTCGACACTGCGTCATTGCAACGGCAACGACGACGACATCGACGACGACGGGGAGGACATCCCTGTTCATGCCGACACGCCGACAACGACGACACGCCATCAAACGGCGACCATGACGTCGTTGCAACGGCCACGACGACGGGGAAGACAGGGAGATGGCAGTGACGCCACGACGAGGACAGGGAGGAAGGGGAGGCGGTACGGCGTCAGCGAGCGGCGACCACGAGGACGTCGACACGGCGTCGTTGCAACGGCGACGACGACGACATCGTCGACTACGCATCACCACGACACGACGAGGACGGGGAGGGCGGGGAACGCAGCGACACCGCCCTGACACCGCGAGACGACGAGGACGTCGTCGTCATTTCAGGGTGAAACAACAGGGAGGATGGGAGGCGATACGACGACACCGTGGACCGCGACCGCGACCACAACCACGACCACGACGTCGACACGGCGAAGTTGCAACAGCAACAACGACGACAACGACGACGTCATCGCGGCACGGTGACACGACGAGGATGGGAGAACGAGTAGGCGCGACAGCGACACCGCAAGACGACGAAGACGCCGAGGACGAGGACGAGGAGGACCGCACGGTCACGGTGAGACTTGAATGATGATGACGACGCATCGACGATGCGACTGATGGCGGGTATTGCACGGCGGGTACAGGTAGACTTGGTAGTCCCAGTAGTAAAAATATGTCGTTACATTTACTACATAGTAAATACAGTTGTTTTGTTTGCTACCAGGTGCTACAGAGCAACTGCCAAGTGTCGTAATTACTTGGTAGTGCTATGTAGTAAAAATAGATAGCTCGGTTGCTACCATACTTTTTCTTTTTTCCAGATCTGAGATCACTCTGGTATTTCGGGCACTGAGGAAAATTGGCAAACAATTCAACTTAGGCCGAACTAGGATAAACAAGGTAATTGCCGACGTAGTGCGGCCGTCATTCTAGTCGTATCGTTCGGCCGACAATGGAACGACAACTCTTATGCAGACGTACGATATTGAATTTCCTTCAACGATGAAATGTTCACGCAAAGGGTTAGATGGTGGAGATAAAACTTGCATCCAAGACCAGACCAGAAATCCAGGTAGCGTGCGTATAACCTCGTAGGATCGATCTTGGACATGCATCGTATTGGCATCTAAACGAGACATTTACTTATGCCAAAATATTTAACCGCGCGGGCACCGGATGGGCGCTGACGTCAGCGATCCACTTCCTTTTGCGGTCGCACGTGATGGAATCCGGCCGATCCCGAGGCGCGGCCGCGTCCATCCCTTCGCTCGTGCTCGTGCAGCAGTACTTACTTGCCAAGCGGGGGAAAAGCAGCGATCGAGATAAGAAACGAAGTGCTGCTATGGGATACCAACGGACACGGAAAGCAAACGAACGGACAGACGACGACGTGCCACGACGAAAGGACTATGATACAAAGCAACTCGGACGACAGACGAAATAAAGAAAGAGCGCGCGCGAACGCGAACGTTTCGGCGCGACTCTGCCACCACCATTACTACCGTACGAACGAAACGAAAAACGAGGGGGACGGGGAAAGAGACGAAAACGCGGAACAGACTCGGAACGCGAACGGGAATTAAGACGAGAGCCACACAGCGCTCGCTCGTTGGCGGCTGGCTGCGTGACTGGTACTACTAACATACAACTAGGTGGACGAATCGCTGGGTAGAATATATATAAAAAAAGAAGTGAGTGAGGGCGGCGAGGGTCGGTCGATGACGATCACTGATTACCGTGACCGCTGGCAGTGAGCACGAAGCCTTGGCGGGTTCAAGTTGGCGGCGAACGTACCGCCGAGCGTCGAGACCTCATCCGACTCGGAGCCTCCTCGTTCAGGCTCGAGATCGCTTGACGATCTCGCCACGCGCCGACCGTGCGACGTTGATGGCAGTGAGGAGGGGGGAGATCCCTCTGCTGGACTCGGGGTAGGCGGCGAGGAATCGCGCCTCGTCGGACGCGTAACTGAGCGTCGGAAACAAACGCAGGTGCAGCGAGCACGGTGAGCGATCGTCCATGTGGGCGGGCGGCTTTGTGGAACGGTACTCACACTTCCAGGAATTCCTTCGCGATGACTTCGCGATTGTGGCGAAGCATGCCGAACATCTTGCGGTTCGCGCCATGGGCGTACCATCTCTCGGGCCAGTCCTTCAGCGGGGTCTCCAGCCCGGCGAGTTCCGGCAGCCCGCTGACCCAGTGTCTCACCACCACCTTCCACGTGTTCGCCTTGGACTGATCTGCGCTGACGGAGAGCATCGAACGGGCGCTTGGGATGCACAGCCCCGGGGTGGGGCCGTCCGAGTCCACTGGCATGTCGCCGACCGTGTCCGGCGAGTGGTCAGTCGGGGTCGGGTTGACGATGACAGTGCCAGGCTGCTGACACGAGGCACCTGAGCCTGAGACGTGTCCGTTCAACGCAGCCGCACCGGCGGAGTCGAACGTTGTCGGCATGGTTGCGAATCTTGTGACTGCTGACGGCAGTGCAGACTCGGACGACTCAGAGGCGAGGCAGCGAGCAGCGGGAATTCGGATCGTCAACGGTGCGTGCTGCTCTTCCGAGTTGGCTGCTGGTTGTGTGGACAGTGGTGCTGCTAAAAAAAAAGTGGCAGCTCGAGTCAACGGCGTGCTTGCGAAGTCCGATGAGAAACCCTCTCACCTCGACCTGTGGCGGCGTCACGGTCATCTCGATATCTGGAATTGGCGAGCGGTCCAATCCCAGATCGCGCGATGACCTCCGAGACCAGGTTGTTGAACGACTTAGCAAACAGCCGACTCATGTCGGCTTTGATCTGTCGGGTGATGTCCGCTTTCAGTTCCTGCAAGCCACCCATGTAGGACGCCTGGGCCAGCCGCATTTCCTCGACCGTCACTGGCCGAACGAGTGCTGCCTCTCCCGCGAACGACTTGTCGGCCTCCCGAGGGAGTCGGAGGGACAGGCGCCAGGGGGTCGAAATAGAATGCGGGCAAGTCTGGGTCATCCGTCCGAACTTGAATACTATAGACGTTTTTGGATACATGGTAAGGGGACAGGTGGACTGAACGAGGTAACGAGTTGTATAGATGGGGGAAGGCAACTTTGTACTCGGTACGGATTTGATTGCGGATGATCACCTTGCCGATGTCATTGAACTCGTTCCAATCTTCATCAAATGTGTCCATATCCGAGCGATAGAGTGGCTCGAATTTGGGTCCACCAGGAATAGCCATGTTCAAAGCCTTGGCTGTGAAAAAAAGACTTCTTGTCGAACAAATAAGTTGCATTACTATCCGGACGGCCCGGGTCCGATAACAAGGTGCGTCCAAGGCGATGAAGGTTCGCCATGATTACTGGGCCAGTTAGCGACCCGTAGCGGTATGACTCAGAACCATTAACGGCAGGAGAGTCGACGAGTGGCTTTGGGTCATAAAACCAGTCAACGATTGCTGCATCTTCATCAGAATCTAGCTCCAGCTGAATGGCCTCCAAAGGCCCGGGCTCGACATCCAAAGGGTTGTCTCCATACTAGTCAAGCGGCGGTTCTTCCTCGTCGAAAGGAGGGAAGCACACGCGCTTGAAGTGTCTTCGATCCCGGTGGTGCAGAGTCTGCAGACAAGTCACAGACAGGAAAGAGCGTGTCTGACTCTGGAAATGACAATCAAAACTCAGTACGAGCCCTCTTTTATCACACTGTAATGCTTACCGGCGTGACAGGTGTGTCTCTGGAAGTGGGTGGGAAGCAGCGTGAACGGAGGACGTGGGGAACGCACGCCCTGCTCGAAGCTTACATAAGCCTTCCAAATGGGGAAGGCATTGAGTTCGGCCTCATGGCTGAGAACTCCGGAATTGTGTAGTAAAGTGCGAAAAGTGGGTAAATTGGCGGAGTAAAGTGCGATAAGTGGCACGACAAGAAAAAATTTAAGTATCCTCCAAGATGAGTCCCGTTTACCGCCTCACCAATGACCACTCGCCGCTCGGCGCCACAGCATCCTATGCGGCTATGCCTCTAGTATCTACCTTGAGTCCGACTCGGACTCACGGGCCTCACACCTCGAATGGGAGCTAAACGTTGAACACCCGGTCTCAGTCCTCCCACTGGCAAGACACGACCCGCAAGGATTTCGTGGTGTCCTCGGCACGCAGCTTCCTTCTTTTCAACTCGAACTCACGGATGCTCGGCGCTCGCTCCCATCATGCATGGCAGAAAGCCCGAGTCTCACTCGGTCACGGTGACTCAATGACAGTGAGTCCAACTAATGATATTATCTAGTATGCAGTGACGCTTATATACATTATCTGCAAGGACTTCGTGGAGTCCTCGCATGACAACCATCTACATACTACGTTCTCATCTCTCGACGTTCGAGTTACGCTCCCTGGTATCGCTCGAAACGACATGGTCGCGATCCGTCCCACAAGAGGCGTCGTCGAGCGCTTGTCCATGCGCTCTGGCCCCGGGATTCCCCGAAGGTGCGACCCCAATAGCGCGTTTTAGCACCGCCACGCTAAATTAATCGAATTAAAGATACATAAGCCAGGGATTGATGGTGTTTATCCCAGGAGGAGGGAAAATCGAAGACTCATCACGAATCGAAAACAAGCGGAGACTGAATATTACGAATATCATACGGACCTGGCCGGACAGATGAAAATGCAATTTCTGCGATATCCCTCATCTGCCCTGCGAATGGAACTTGAAGTGCCCAGTGAACGCGATTCGGATCCGCATCGCCCTCAGTCCGAGTCAGCTCATCCTAGTCACTACCAAACATCTATCTAACCCTCCATTCCTGCCAGGACAAACGCCGCCGCCATCGCGGGTATGGCAAGTGCCTCATACCAAGAATCATTATTGGTCACCACCAGGCTCGTTTGGTGAATGTGTGCTATCTTATGGCTTCCGTCACCTTCACTACGTCAATCCAGACGACAAGGCAGTCTTTCTTGCCATTGAAACTCTTCATTTGAATGTACAGCAGCACCAGTGGAATCATTTGTGTAGTAGCATCAGTCGGGCAACCGATCTGATAAACAACATTTTTGGAGTGATGCAGGGCTGGGAAGGTGCAGCCTCCACGAGCTCGGCGACCCAATGTATGTACACACACACCGTTCGCCGGATCAACATACGCAGATGCGGCGCACACGAACACACCGCTCACGTACCTTCTACTAGGTTCAAAACTCTAGGAGGCTACTGATATCGAAACGCTCGACGTCGCTATGCGACACCTTGGTGAAGAGACAAGGCTTGCCTCCGATGTTCGGGGACTGCTCGTTCTTGCTTTCATTGAGAATGCAGGATTATGTCGACAGTTTGCTGAAATTACAAACCCAGAGCTTCGTTACGGTGTCGCTCTCGAATGGTACCGGAGCCTCCATGCTTCAGCACCGCCTGCGGTCGCACCATCTCCTATATTCTACGATTCAACCGACCTACCCTCGTCGTTGGGATGAATGACGAGACCACTATTGCTACGGGTGGCGAGGAGGGGGCGGGCGCAAGGACGAGGCTGCCACGTTATCATGTATTCTCTGCCCATGTTTGTTCGGTATTTCGTTCGTGACCGTGTACTCTATCTACCCGGGCCTTCACCTTGTTTCGTGATGTGGTTCTTTCTATGTTGCTCTGAACGCCGCCTCGTCCAGAGTACGAGCGCCTTTCTACTACCATCCTGATGTATGTTGTGTCAGATACCCATGTGCCAATAAAACTTTTCGATTGTCATGTTCGTCTGTAAACGAGGTAACTGCCAAAAAGTTCGGCCATACATCTCGTCCGAGAATTTTCTTTCTGCATGGAGACAAAGAAAGCGATGTGAACTTCGACCTCAATGGGATCTGACGACTCCCCCAATCATGGATGGATCTTCACATCAGGAGATACGGGATTCAACGCGCCGGACTTCATGCACTTTGCTTTCAGCTTGATACCGAGCGTCGGATAGGCGGATGGATTGTACAAGTGACTCAGTGCGATTGCTGACTCCGACTAGCGTCGTGCAATCCAAATTGACGCTGTTCATTGATCATGTCCGCTGCGCCTTCTCATACTCAGATGCCACCTTCGAAGCCATGGCGGACCCTTCGAGGTTGCCGTCGATGATGTTAGCGTTCAAGTCGGCGCTAGACAACATCCGCGTGCACGGATCGTCAATGAGACTACCCAAATCACACTGAATACCAACCTCTTAACGTACGGCCGAAGTGAACACAGGTTGGTGCTCAAAAGCGCTGGCTCGGGTCCTTTGGCGAGACACAACAGACTCTTGGTCCATCTTGTCGTCTGCTTTTTCAAGCGCACGAACCAGACGGCCCTCAGGGAATCGCGAGTGCGCGTCCCATTTCTCACAGAATTTTTAGTGTGGGAGCTTCAAGTTGGCGCGTACGGAGTCTGATGCAAGAGAGCAATTAGGAAAGCGGGAGGGCAAAAACGGTCTGGGTTTGGAAGTAGGGTCAAAGTAAGAAAGAAAAGTGCCGGTGAACGAGTTTAGAGATGTACGGGTGCCAGTTCCATTTGATGATCTTGCAAGAGTGATGCAAGCTTGGCGGTAGTCGACGACTCGGAGTCGCGCGATTGAGGTCGATTAAGCGTAGTACGTACGGCCGGCAATGGCGATCGAACTACTTACTGAGTTGAGTTGAGAAAATATTACATAAGCTCATCGTAAGTGGCGCCCAACAAATTTGATGCGATCACCGTGACGAACCATTTGATGGAACGTGAAAACAGAAAGCTGGTTTCCGGTACGGCGTGGCGGTCCCCTTACTATTGACGACGCTGAGAACTGCGCACTACGTATACCCATCACTACAAATCCTTGGGCCCACCCCGGGCCGTCGTCTTGAACTTTCACCGGGCATAGCACCAGGAACGCGGCGCGCCGTTCCCAAACGGAGCTTCCTCATGTTCTGCGGGTTTTCTGACTCATACCCGATCTTTCTGTGTATGGATACTGCTGCCTGATAGAGCGAACAGGGAACAGTTAAAAGGTGGGTTGCTCGTATTAACTCACACTCACACACTTGAATGGTCGTTGCATCAGTTGTATATGTTGTCCTCCACGAAGTTCTTCATTGTCGTCTCACTCATCCACTGTAGCCTGCAAGAGCTCAGATTCTCGTGATCGGAAGTGGTCCCTCTGGTAGCTACGCGGCTACTGCTCCCGCACGAGATGGGTTCGAGGGAATGTTGCTCGAGGCTTCCAAGTTCCCAAGGTCGGTACCGAAAATTTGTTGCCGTCTGTTCGGTTCAGGTTCACCGATACAGAGGAAGACGTGAAGAACTGCGAATTCTGCATTCAGGCATGCGACGACGCAGTGCCATGTCTACTGTGATCCTCCGAAAGCATTGCTGAACCAACATTCAGCAGTCTGGCGCTGCAGTCAAACTCAACCAACATAAATGAGAAGGATGTAAGAGAGTTCAGTTTCTCCCATCCTAACAGCCAGATTCATCCTTAAACGGATTCACAGACACTGATTTCATTTCGTTGGACCCCAACAACGGGGCTTGGAATGTCGCAAGCATGGGGATGTTCGGAATAATAACATCTTGACACCACAGATCCCCAAGGAGTTCGACGACCTGCTTCTCAAGCACACAACGAAGAATGGTGCTTCGGTAGTCGAAGAGACCAGAGTTACAGAGCTGCGCTTCGATGGCGAGCACCCTGTTTCTGCCTCCTGGGTATCGAGTAGCGGTGTCGAGGGTCAGATTTCGTTTGAGTATCTGGTGGATGCCTTTGGAAGGAACGACATGATATCAGATTTCTCAAAAACAAGTTCCACAAAAGAGTCTCAACAGCGTCGCGTGCTAGGGATACCGGGAAAACACCGGATGCTACATGCCAGGGACCAATCGGGACAACGCCGTCTGGATCGAGTCCTAATGAGTCAGTTCCAATCTATTTGCAGGAAATTCTGAGGCTGACTCTTATCCACAACGATTTGCAGATGAGTCTGCGTGGTCGTGGATCATTCCTCTTCACGATGACTCGACTCGGTCGGAATCGTCGTGGTTCACGACATCAGCAACCGCAAGAAGAAGGAGCTCCAAATCCTATAGGCATGCCGAGCCTGCAAGCGTATTACTTGCAAGAATTTCAGAAATCACCTGGTCCAGTCAAGTTCTTGGAAACGCGACTCCCAGAAACTCTGGGAAGCCCAGATCAGTCAAGAGTGCAAGTGACTACGGTTACTCTGCGACATCGTAGGCAGGGGAACACTTCGTATCGCAGGAGATGCTGGCGGTAAGTCATTGGATCTCCGAATAGAGTAGAAATGTAATGTGACCAGGTGTCTGAGTATAACTTAGGTTCTTTACGACGCGAGGCGCAGGATTCGTCACGAAGTCTAATAGTTACATTACACCCCCACCTTCACGATATGTACTATGTACCTATAGCATAAGCATAACAAAATTTTGGTTACGTGGTTTTCTTCTATAGTAACGCGTAATTAAGGTGTACTATCATTGCACCGGTGTTGCAAAATCTGAGCACCCTCTGTAGATATTTCAACATTCGTCATTAGTGTAAGGGGGAAAAAATGCACAAACTAATCGAGTAGTGTGTAAAAAGAAATGCTACGGGAAAATAAATCTCAGAAATGATATACTGATGTTGCCAGAGAGATGCCGGTGTGGAGGGTGAAATGGATGGGGAGTTGCAAAATTTCCCACCTGCGAGAG
>JBBPNG010000367.1:0-24953 GCA_038091095.1 Leccinum incarnatum
CTGCGGTTTGAGATACTAGTTGACCACCATACCATGCGAGGCCTTCCAACTTTCGAGAGTGAGCCGCTTCAGTTCTCATCCCTGGCAGCGCACGCCATCAATGCTGCCGCAACCGCTTCTGTTTTAATAGCAAGCATATCTATGCCCACTTCTCGTCACCAAACCATTTCGGTGCGCCTCCACCCCTTCACAATGTTGTCCTTCGAGCCTCATCGTTTCAACCGTAAGCTGGTCGAAATGCTGCCCTTCGCCTCTTCTCTATGCATTCTCGCTGCTCTTGCCACTGGCTCCATTGCTCTTCAGACCGGCGCCAGTGTCTCTACTTCCCCGGATGTCAGCAAATCTAGAATGTACTCTAGTGCCATCTCAAGTGTGATTGCTGCGGTCACCCCAATGCTGGCACTCATATATTTCTGCCCGCTGTACTTGCTATATCGGCACTCGAGGCGTTACCCAAGGACGCTCAACAAAGTATCGGGGATTCGCATTCAGCAGTATGGCCCACGTAGGTCCAGGTGCTTTTGTGGCGGTAACCTTGTGGCTCACACGTGTCTCAGTTATCTACATTTTTCTGCTGTTCAGCAGCTTAGCCGAGGTTGGCTCACTCACACTGATGCTTTGAATTACTGAATGACTGTGTTGCGAAATGTAGGTTGCTGACGCAACCTGGCTTTTACTTCAGTTCAGGTTTAACAACAACGCCCCTGATTCAGCGACACGTACAGGTGTACGTTTCCTGCTGTGAGTGAATTCTGCTACGGGCTCGTTGAGCACGTTCTCTTGCTCACATTCTACAGGTTTGCGGGTTGTTGGACCACGGTTACGGCCGGAACGTATACCCTTTTCTTCCTTGACCCTCTCTGGTCACGACGCCCTGTCGCGTCGATTGGCACTCAGGCAGTATGGGTGCTCGTGACCTGGGTTTTCTGGATTGCAGGCACTGGAGCGCTCAACAAATCTCTGCCTTCGCTCTTCATGGATAGTTCCTGCCAAGGAGTCGTCTATTGCGGGCAATTGCAATTGCTGTTTGGTAAGCATGTTTCTAGCGCTTGTAAATGACGTTGCTGATGATGATATGGGTCCCCACAGCGCTTTCGATTCTCGAAATGTTGGTATTTGACGACAATCGGGCGCTTGTTATTCTGACTTTAGCATTTGGCAGACTCACTCTGACGTTTGGCATGATTGTTATGACATGGCTGGTGTGGAGGTCTGCACGGTACGTCCGTCAGCCAACGGTAATCAGAGTTCCCCAGTTATGACACGGAATCGGGATACGTTGAGGAGATAGGGGTAGGCAGATCTGAATAGTGCGACATGGGCCACACGGGTCGCTACAGGCAACCAAATCGAACTCGTGTTCGGCTGTCAGAAAACCTCTTGGTACTTACAGAAGAAACTTTTGGTCTTTTCGCAAATACCCTTATGTCGAATTCATGGTGCCAATCACTGATATCAACAATGAATATTGAAGTACGATGTCCCCGAACGAATTTATGTAATTAACTCTCCACTATGCGGTAACTCGGAAGAGTTGCCTCCACGCCATTCGTATTGTTACCCTGGGAGACGCTGTATCAGACGTGCTGGAGTTCATGTATGATAAACCTAACTACTTATTAGCAATTTTAGCAATTTATGTAGCGGTTGCGTAAAAATCAGCGTCGATTTAAAACTTATCGCTGTACATATCATTTCACTCTTGAAAAGGTGGTCACTCTGGAGAGCAATGGACTCGAAATGACACACGCTATCAGACATACGATCCCTATGAAATCCCTCTTTTCTCACTGGGTGTCACTAGTCATTCACGATGATCGTGACACAGCTCCACCAACACAGCCTTCCAATGCGGCTGAGACTTGGATGCCTAACATTGTACCATCAAAGCCCTGGTTTCCCCCTTTGAAAATGCTCTTTTATTGACAGCGGCCTGAGTTTTCGCCCGTACCCTAGTCGATTGAGGGAATAGGTTACAGATGAATCACAGGTCGAGTCCGATGCTTGGGCTATTCCATTGTCCGTTACGTCGTTACGAGTCATTCTCACGTCGACGGTCGTGTTCGAGGTCTGAGTCAAATTTTGAAATATGTTGGAGTCGGCGAAACAAGGCTGTCATGTTGCAGGTAGTAATCAAATCCGGAACACCGCCGGATCCGATCTCACTCCGACCTGTGGGTCGACCAGTCAATGATTTAGAACGTCGCACATGCTCGCACGGAGCAGTCGACAATAGTGACTAACTGTCAGAGGTCGCTTCAGAAGCCCCGTATATGGTCAACTTTACGAGTGGGTATCATTGATGAAGCGGCAGTCAGTCGCATGGTTATTTGTCCTTGTTTTGGATCTATCAGGCCGGGATGCGGCAAGTGACCTAGTCACCTTGCGTAAGCAAGGTCATTACCCATTCGTCCATAGTAGTAAATAGTTTACGTAATTTAGATGGCTATTTCCATTAAAAAACTATAATTTTTGTTTCCTCGCAAATCCTTCACACATTATCAATTTATGTAATATGATCGCTTTCCTTGTTTACACATGTTGATAATCTGCAGACCTGGCCAGCACAAGGCCAACGTCTACGAGTGTCTCTCAGGGGCCTCAGTCGAATAGTTTTTCAAAACTGACGAGTGAGTCTCGATCACTGATCTGGGCCAGAGTTACAGTGATGAAGATTTTTCTGCCCTGTTAAAAAATTCTTACTCAACCCTATCAGTCTACTAGCATGTACTTATACACAGGGCGGCGTCGCGAAAAATCCGAGCCGACCCTCTTCGCGGCCACAACCCACCGATGTTCACCCCCGCCGCAATTGCCATCATAGGGACATGCGTGGAGAGTGTCTTTTATGGTACGTGTATCACCGTGATTAACGAATACGGCTGAAGATCCGGTAGGTGCTAAGTACGTTTCTCCTTCATACCTTCAGGAAACCCTAGCCAAGGAAGACCTGTAGCTGTACCATCTTCGCATACTGCATGTACATCCTGCTGCGCCGCACCCATCATTGGTGAGCTTGAACCTACAGTTCGGGCAGCATATTAACAAGCGTTTGTCTGTTGCAGGATCTTGGCCATGGCGGCGACAACCATCTTTGTTCTGTGTACTACCCACATGGCAGCATCCATTCAGCAGTTGCTGGATGCAATAGTATATGCCCCTCCCGACGTGCCAAATTATTCTGACATTTACTGGTCAATACCGTCACCGCTGGGCGCTCTCAAGGACATGCTTTATATCACATCAGTATGCAATCCGTGTGAGCCATGGGTACAACGAATTGAATTTTTCTCCAGGTCTTCATACAGAATATCATCTTGGCAAGTATCTGATTCTAGCGGTACATCCCCTCGTGCTCACTTTTGCATTTGGTCAGACCTGGCGTTTCCATGCCGTGTACAACAACTACAATTGGAAAATTCTGGTGGTCCCTGTAAGCCAGTTTTCCGAGCACGTATGTCGCAGTTTGCTCAGATATCTCATAGATACTGGTGCAATCCGCGTACATAGGTAGGGCACACCGCCGGGTAGTAGTCACGGTCTACCGCTCACTCTACCTATCAGTGATAGCGTATGCATCAGCCACCTTATTCATCATGAAGCCCTATCTTGCCGTGTACGGCGGGATGGTCACCCGCCTTGCATTTTCCGGGTGGGCATTGGATATTCTCTTCAACGTCTCGCTTACATTGGCCATTGGTATCCGCCTTTGGTGGATGAGCCACAAAGTCGCGCTGCTTGGTCGTTCTATCCAAAACCGGTACACTTTAGTGGCAAATATCATCGTCGGATCGGGTAGCATCTTTGCGGGAGCAACCATTTGCATGGTAGGGCTCTATGCCACCAACAGCCCATGGACGTCAGCAATTCTCGATATTTTTTGCCAGCTCGCGGTAACGGCTCTCTTGTTTCTGTCTTTCCTAATGCTCATGTCCTGCCGCGTGTCTGACAGGTGTCGACACCTCTTTTGATTGTGGTCAAAGTCGGGGTTCGAGATGCACATGATGTGCAGACAGAATATGAGTCGGCTATTTGCATGGCGGCAATGTCAGGGTCCTCCGAGGGAACTTTCACCCTTGGAGAAGGTGACACACTGGCAGAACCAAGCCTGCGTTCGTCGAAGCCGATGAAAATTTCCCTTCAACGGTCTTTATGAACCAAACCTTTTTTTTTCTACTCGTATCAAATCATGTAGTTTCTGCCAGTAACGCTGGCGATTTTCCCCAGTCGCTGTTCCCCAAAAGCATGTATAACAGAAGTGATTCTATCATCCAGGTGTTTCGAAACCATTGCGCAAAGGTGCCACTTCTGAGTTTAAAATATAGTACAGCATGTTGCCGTGACTCCCACACACCTTCGACTCCCAAGCTCAAACCGGATGCTTGCGGCAACCATATGGAAAGCACGACAGGCATGCTCATTTCGGTGATACCGAAATGAGCATGGCCTGTCGTGCTTTCCATACAACCAGGTATCGATGATTAGCAAGACCTTTTTCGCCCAGCTCTTTCGAAATATAGGCTATCGGGAAGACGATTGCAATGTGACACGACGTGACTACAATGACGCATACCAGCACCACGACGTGACGATGTGTCGACAAAAAGATACAACTGCCTGCCAGTGACATGGCACCAAGATGGCGCCATACACGACGAACACGGCGATGACGACGACGACGCCACGGCCCTTCCCGCCGCCATCTCCCTATCCATATTGAGGACGGCGTCCAGCGACCGCCGCGCGCTTTCTTTCCGCCGACCGCGTACGACAGTCGCTGCACCTCGCCCTCGCCTTGCCTTGCCCGTGCTTGCCGTCCTCAGCTTGTCCTTGCCCTCGCGTCATGGTATCGGCGAAGGAATCGTACGAACCCTCTTCCCTTGCTCGCTCTTGCCGTCGTCCCTCTTGTGCGCCTATGTCTTCGTCTTGGCACCCCCTTCTGCCCTCGTCCTCGCTCATCCAGCGCCGTGGGTGCGGGTGACGAGGACCAGGAAGACGAGGACAAGAAAGAGCGCTGCGCTCGCGTGCAAATGCAAATGCAGCTAGCGCTTGTAAATGACGTTGCTGACGATCCGAGTCCCCACAGCGCTTTCGGTTCTCAAAATGTCAGTATTTGATGAAAACCGGGCGCTTGCTATTCTGGCTTCTTAGCATTTGGCAGACTTACTCTGATTGTTATGACATGGTTGGTGTGGAGGTCTGCACGGTACGTTCGTCAGCCAGCGGTAATCATAGTGTTATGACACGGAATCGGGATACGTTGAGGAGATAGGGGTAGGCAGATCTGAATAGTGCGGCATGGGCCGCATAGCTCGATAACAGGCAACCAAATCGAACTCGTGTTCGACTGTAGAAAACCTCTTGGTACTTACACGAGAAGCTTCTACCTTAGGTCGAATTCATGGTGCATCATGGTATCAACATTGAATATTGGAATACGATGCCCCCGAACGAATCTCAGTCTCCACTATGCGGTGACTCGGAAGCGTTGTCTCCACCTCACGTCCTATCCCACCCACCTCGGAGATGCGGTACGTATCAGTCATGCTAGAGTTCATGTATGATAACCTAGGTGCTTATTAAGGTAGCAATTTTAGCAATTTATGTAGCGGTTGCGTAAAAATCAGCGTCAATTCACTCAAAAAATCACACTGCACATACAAACCTTCTCACATTACCCATTTCACTCTTGAAAAGGTGGTCACTTCGAAGAATCGAAGACACTAGTAGTAGTCATGTGGATACATTAGGCTTATCACGTGACCTGTTCCGCGTCACAGAATCGGGAGCTCTCCGATTGGTTGGAGCTGACACGACACGCGGAGCAAACCGGCACGATCGGAAGCTAAACATGCATATTAAGGCGAAAAAAAGGTCGAAGTACGAACCATCAACGTTTCAACTTTTCCGAATTGCATTTACTTTAGGCTCGACGCCGTTCTTGTCACTTTTACGATCGCTTCAACGTAGCTAACAATGCCTTACGCTCCTGGTGGGTTCCAGTACCTTTTCATCCGACTAGACTAGCGTTGACTGACATGGTATAGGTGACTCCGCTAAGGGTGCTTCCCTCTTCAAGACGCGTTGCGCACAGTGTCACACCGTCGGCGCTGGCGAGCCTCACAAGGTTGGACCTAACCTGCACGGGTAAGCACCTTCGACGTCTATAGCTTGGAGCCCGCCTCTCAATCGCCGCCCAGACTCTTTGGTCGCAAAACTGGGCAGGGAGAAGGTTTCACATACACTTCTGCCAATGTCAACAAGGGCATCGTCTGGGATGAAAACACTCTGTTCGAGTATCTTGAGAACCCAAAGAAGGTATATCACTCCTCTCGTGCTGCACTCAGCCGTTGACGCTTTCGCCTTTCAGTACATTCCCGGCACCAAGATGGCCTTTGCCGGTCTCAAGAAGGAGAAGGACCGCCATGACCTCATAACCTGGCTCAAGGAATCGGTAAGCTATTTGGGGATTTCGTCTCCCATCATGATCAAGATGATATTCACACCTCTTTCCCACAGTGCAAGTAGTTTCACATCCCGCCCTCATGGACGCATCGATGCATTATCCACCACTTACATTATCGCTTCGGCTTGGTCCTATTCCTTAGACGACCATACCATATTGTCCTTGCATACACACCCCCACTCAAAATTACCATTTATCCCTCACTTATGTTACCGTTGGTGAGAATAGACGAGTAGACTATGGTCTACAGTTTTGGCGTATATCCACATCGAAGCGTTGACTCGACTGAAAGAAAGCCTACTGAGAGTCTCATTCACCAAAATATGCGGAACCGAGCAATAAATAGATAAATCATGCTTCGAAATGCAACGTGAAGTTATAGTAGATGTGACTTGCGATACTAATTACGCTTATGCGTCGTAAATAAGAAGATAAGATGGTCTGATTGCGTTCTCCGCATAGCAAACCAGTTCGTCGTAGTTCAGGGAACCCCCAAGAACAACTTCAGCGAGAACCTGAATCACCCAGGTTGAGCCAAGACCTAACAGACAACTAAAATACTGGAGACATACCGAATCGTAACCCGGTGGGGGTGCAGTCAACTTGGTGTTGTCCTGTGCCATCTTGCAGCCTTTCCCAACGACAACTTTGTTGAGCAGGATCGCCTTCTGCCTGGAAGGCTTGACATTGTTCGAGTAGTCGTTGGATTTAGAAGAGGTCGAGGAGGTGTAGATGCCCGCACCAAACCTGCCATCCTTGACGGTCATCACGCTATTCATCACTAGAAGCCGATCACTTGCCTGCCCCAACCAGTCTTCTTGCCGAAGAGATTCAAACTGTACGATGTGCGAATGATATTGCAGAGAGAGCACGATGACGACGAGCACAGCGAAGCATTTCCATTGTCCCCCAGAAGGCATTCTCTCGTCGTTCCGTGCCATCGGCGGTTCTCATTTCCAGCAGACCGTCCGGCAGCCGCGAACTTTCCTCGAGCCTCGACAGACGCCCTGTTGGTAGTCATGATGGGTAAGGATGAGGAGTGTGTATGGCAAAATAACCACCCACCGATATGCTTCGTATTTCGCGATGGAAGTGGAGTGTCCAATGACTTTGTACACGCGGCGCACAGTTGGACAGGCCGTCTGGTGTCGCCACGAGGTCTTGAACTGGTCTGCAACTACTTCGCCATCAGGCCCGTCTGGATGTCAGATAGGTTATTATAGCATACCACTCTTGAAAGTATCATGCGTATCGGGAACTTCGATTAGGAGTGGCGCACTCTTTTCCGCCTTCGAAGTGCAAGCCGAACCACAAAAGTGGCCCTTTTTGACAGCTTTGCCGCAGAGCAGGCAGCCGTTCTTCAATGGTCTGGAGCGCAGAGCCGTAAGTATTGCATTGATGAGATCGAATCGCGAGATTACGGACTTGGTGGGCGCCGAGGGTGCTCCACCTGCAGCTCCTGCGTTCTTCGCTTGTTGGGCGCAGGTTTTGCCGCAGAAAGAATGTGTCGTTTTCCCATCGTTATATTTGGGCTGTTTGTGACAATACTGCGCGGAGTTGCATCACATCAACGGGTCCCATCAAGAACGACGATCACAAAAGGCAACATACGTCACACAAGTTCGCTTTAGGGCGAGGGCCAGCCTTGGCGCTCTTTGCCCTCGTAGCAGTGTTGTTTCCCGACGTAGTCTTCTTGTTCCGAATCTTTGTAGCACATGTCTTGCCGCAGTAGGAGTGGGTCTTGGTTCCGTCAAAGTATTTCGGTTTAACGTGGCAAACCTGTAAAAGGAATGAGGGTGGGGCACCACGCGCGACGGAAAAGGTGCGTACATCACAAAGACTGACTGCGTTTGTCGTGGTCTGTTGAGTGGATGTGGTGGTAAACGCCGGCTGCGCTTGTGGGGGTTGAGCTTGCGGCGCTTGTGCCTGGGCACTTTGCGCTGCCAAGTATTGACCAGCCATGGTGCCAAGCACAGAGAGGGCAGCGTGCATGGGGGGAAGTGCGGCACTCATATCGAGAAATCTAGTGTATTAGGGTGATGGGTTGTCAACGATTGCTCGCCGGGAGCAACTAGAGTATGCGGATAAGACAAGTGGGGTGGTCGATAATGGTGACAGGGCTGGTAGGGGCTTTATAGCCACAAGGACGAGCACGCAAAGCACGATTACACTCTACGAGCAATGCGAATGGCGCGTGTTCACCGCGAGGCCGTCATGGCTGGGGATCTTCTCAGTTTCCGTGTCATCGCTCGCGCCGTCGCCAGACGGTGTCGTAGCACTGCTCTGTATTTGCCGACGAGGCAAAGCTCACCTCGACCTCGGCACAAGGCCGCCACCCGGGCACCATCAAAGTACATGGCGGCATTGAACACGTGGATGTGGCATTACACTTTTTTGATCAGCTACATTCTTGACTCCACGAGGCATGCGTTATTGGGTGGAAATAGCACCTCATCCACCGGGGCGATAGCCAGGACAACGCGGGAGTTGTCACCGCGTCCGGGAGAAATGGGCGAATCTAGAATGGCAGTCAACACCTTGCCCGGGGCATGCCTACTGTCCGAATCGATATCCTGACGTTTGGCTCCGCGCGAGGCGATGACTACATACAGTAGTGGTCAGGTAAGGTTGCCATCATTGACGAACACAGCCACCTTGAACAACCCCTGGACCTAAATCACACTCATCCGAAATTACAGACATGCAACATATCAACGGTTTCAACTTTAGCCACCAGTCTAGTACACTAGGATACATGTATCATACAATCATGGGTATGGTCATCGTACAAAGCATGCGGGTATCAGTTTTGAAATACATGTCTATATAAATACTCATGTAGTCGCATCAACAAAAAGGATGAACTTGAAGTGGCCATGCACTGATATTAGATAGCTTGTCGTAAAGTCGAGGTCTAGCGGTCACGAAACGAGAGGTGTCTTGAACACCCTCTGCACAAACGTCTTCAGATTGGGTACACGTGGCTTGTCCCCATATACAACCAGATAAGCTGGGCGAATGGTGTCATTGTGGTAGGTGACCGTTTCTATTGATCATCGTCAAAATTTTCAGTCGTGGAAATCTGATGCATGGTACTACGAACCTTCATAATTTAAGTCCCACCCAATTTCCCCGGCGATCTATGAGCAACGTCAGACAGTTAGTCGCTCAGGGCACCATTTCCGTACCGAGTCGTATCCAGGCGGCGGCGCAACCATGTCAGGCGCATTTCGATATCTCTTGTAGGGCCTTCCCACAACAACGCGGCTGACCATCATCACCCGCAGAGAAGCGCTTTCAGAGACATTGGTGATATAATCATCTGCCTCTGCTATCCATGAGGAAGGATTTGGTTCTGGTAAACTCAGAGGACATACTCGAGGAGCAGGTTGTGGTATATATACCATGTCCGAATCTGAACCACTTTCAGACTGGGATTCTTTCAAACACAGCGACACATACCGCTTGAACGAATTCTTCGAACCTGATAGGTCGATAAGAACAGATAAAGATAAGCGAGCACATTCACCTACCACATTTGCTCACATCAAATGAGTTGCGCAGGATGGAGCATAGATAGCATTCCTTGAGGTCGCAAAGGAGCACACTGGCCGAAGACTCCCCTAACAGACAGGCACGGTTGGTACCGTGGAAAAGGAGTCTTTCGTTTCCTCGCTTGTCTCTGGCTTTGAGAGCGGCCTGCACTTGATCCCTGAAATTTATTGGGAATAGGAGCATCTTGGTGGGAAAAAAAAGGTGAATGCGTACCTGTAGTCGAGGTATGGCTCGAGGGTGGGTTCTGGCCAGAGAACCTTGAAGATGTACTGGACGTCGGGCCGTGCTTTCTTTCGATGACGCCACCCTTTGACGAAGAGTTGCTCTACTATATTTGTCGTATAAATTAGTCTTTTGCAGGACTAGCTTGAGATAATCATGATCACGCACCTTGAGTGAAGAGGGGGTTATCCTTATTCAGTCGGACCAGCCGATTTCGTCTAGAATTGGTGGTGTTCACTGGGTTATCGAGAGAAAACTCGTCTGGAGGCGCCAGCTTTACCCATTCGTCCTTATGGGAAGGCATGATTAGATGGGACTGCGATTTGGACAGAAGGAATGGTGAGTTAGAGATGAGAGATTATATGTTGCCCAGTGTACCTCACCTACACTGCACTACATCTGCACAGACAATGCGAGTCAACCGACCCCGGGTCGTGTTGCGTACGGGTTGCCGCAAAAGACGTGGACAATTAGTTCAACTTGAAGTTCCCCCGCGGGCTTGGGGGCGGTCCCAAATCGGAAAAATTCTGTCTCCATTATGCGATTGCGCTGATTGTCACGTAAATGAATCCTGTGTTCGGGTGTCTACCATGCAGCATCCACGCCGTTGGTGGATGTAGTGTCTAGGCCGTCCAGAAAAGGCAACTGTGCAAGATGGAGTTGGGCGCAGCCTTGAAAACACGTTGCAGCTGAATGGTTTGTCAAAAGCACACCCGTGGCAAAACGAATGAGCTGGGTCATTCGACAGCTTGACTTGCCCTAGCTAATTCACTTCTACCTCGTGGTGATTCCATCATTCCGAGATATTTTCGTTGTCAAGGAACATCGCCTTCGCGGAGGAGCCTTATAAGAGATTACCATTCCGTGAGCTGCGAAGGAAATCATCGTTTTTAACTCTCCCTGACTCAACCATCTCCTCGTTGATCTCCAAAATTCTCTATTTAATTGCTGCATTATTTGTGGTGACGTTCGGAATGCTAGACACCCGACGAATCATGAGACTCTTTGGGCTCGGAGGATCTCCTACTACACCTCAGTCCCCATCTGGTGGACAAAGACAAAGGCCGGTTACACAGTACTTCACTCAGAGGTATGACCGATTGTCTCCGACATATTGCACCTAACGTATTGTTCAGAAACTCCTACCTGAAACCTACATCACCCCCCTCCGACGGCGGTGGCGTGGACACAGACTATCCTCCCCTTACAGCTCCTGTTGCCCCGGTCGGTGCATCCATAGCTCCATTTCGAAAATCAAAGGCGGCCCCTGTTCTGTTTTATGACAAGAATGACCCATTCTATGAATTCACCAACTTTTCGCCCCATGATGTTACATATAGGGGAAAGAAGTACCCAACGAGCGAGCATCTATTTCAAGCACTCAAAGTATGTGTTATTGCTTCTTCTTTCTTATCGATGCTGATACTTGATTTTGCCTGATCTCGATCGCCATTTACTTAGTTCTTGGACGAACATCCTGAGATCGCGGAGCGGATCAGGAACTGTGGCGAAAGACCGATGTTAGCTTTTGATGAAGCACATCGGTATCAGAAGTGGGTGCGCTCGGATTGGAGGCAGGTCAACATAGAGAAGGTATCTGTCACTCCTTTCCAGCGCGTAACAAACCGAGCTTTATCGCACAATCCTAGATGGATGTTGCCCTCAGGCTCAAATTTACTCAACACCCCGATCTCAAGGCATTGCTTCTAGGAACCGGTGATGCTGACCTCGCGGAGGTAAGAGTCGCGTCGGTTCACCTCGCCGCAGCCTTTAATTTACCTTAGGATTCTCCACGTGACTATTTCTGGGGAGTCGGTGCTGATCAAACTGGGCGAAACGAGCTTGGTAAAGCCCTCGTGAGGCTCCGGGAAGAATTGAACCAAGAACAGGATGATCCATCCCATATCCCCAACGCCAGACGAGAGACTACTCGTCTATCTGTTCAAGATCTCGTCTCCCTTGTACCCACCCAACCAATTTCCCATGTGGGTACACGGCGTTTCTCTGTTGCACCCACACCTGGTTCTGATGGTGGGCCCACTAATGTACAGATAACTTCCCCTCAGAACGGTGGACTTTGTCAGGTAAGATCGAACTCATGCCCCCAGCTTACGACACCTCGCCTGATGATCGCTTAATAACAGTTCTGCCAAGTGAGGCCCAAGTTCCAAACCCACCCTTATTGTGGGCGGACATGCGCTACAGAAGCAACCAAGATGTGCAGTGTGCGTATCTGGACCCCTGTCTCTTCATCAAACTGATATCGGGTATTCTGCGTTATATTTCGTAGTTCTGTCGTTCAAAGCCTCGTTTTGGGAAACATCCCTATTGTTCAAGAACTTGTGCAGCCAAGGCGGGTGGGGCAGCTTAATACTCGACGTTGTTTATGCTATGGGCCACGATATGGGGTCGAGACGCAGTTGCGGTGCGGTTGCAGTAATTATGAATTGTACCTTAGTAGTACCGTCCTATTTTTGTCATTCAAGCATTTGGCCACGCTGACTCGGAAGTCAGACCGACTAATAGGAAAGTGCGAGATTGTTTACATGTAATGGAATTGAACGACCAGTCAACGTGTTGAAACACAAGCGTGCGCTTGGAAGCGATGCAACGATGTAATTAATTCTGACATGTATGGTGAGTAACGAGATGTAAGTAGATGAACGGGAAAATGCATGAAGTTGTTAACATGTGGCATGCGATAGTGAATAATAAGAAACTTGCACTGAGATAAGGATGAAATAATGCGGAAATGTAAATCTGTTGGCTGTCACAAAACATAAAAAGGAGAGAGAGGGAGAGAAAAGAAAAGCCTATACTCTACTCGTTCGTGAAATCATCCGGACGTCCAATAGCCAAAACACGTCTGATCCCATCTACAGCGATAATTATCATGAGTAATGCAGGACTTGGTCGGATTGTAATATATATCCTTACTTCGAATGGGGCTCATAGCCCGGGTTGGACTGAGCGCTCTCGTGGGGCTCCGCGCTCGCGTGAACTTTTCAGAGACCGGATGTGCATCCTCGCTTGGAACAAAGATACGGTTATCATTCTTGCCAACCGTAACGGGATTGACCATGAATAGCACAGGCAGGTTGTCTCGTGGAGGAGACGCCAGACGGCTATGCGTGGGTGAGGAAGGCGGGGAAAGCAACATAGCAATGCTGGGGTTGCACTCCATGTCTACAGAGACACCCATGCTCTCCTTCCTGGTCCGTCGACCACGGGAAGGCGTCACATGGTTGTTACGCGAGGATAGAGGACCGGACGACTTGCTTGGACTAGAACCAGAGACAAAAGCATTGGTAACAGTTGTGGTGCTAGGGGCACGTTGTACTTCTGGTGGGCTCTCGCGCGGAGAAAAAAGAGCAGGAAAGAGACTGCTAGCTGACGGTTTTCTCGAGGGGGCACGGATCGCCAATTTTTTGTGTTGCGTTTCGAGAGAGGATTTTGAACGCGAGTGGTTCGTCTTCGAGGGTCTCGAATCGGGGGTACTAAGCTCCGCCAGGGAGATTTTGCGCACAGCCGAAGGGGGAGCATCGCTGCACCCGAAAGTTGTATCTGCAATATTGTGGATATGAAGATGGTATTTGAGCCCTTCGACGTTGGGCAGAATATCTGCACATCCGTGGCGGCGACACTGGATCTTATTGGAAGGCTTCAAACCGGCGTCATTCATTACGGCGATTGCTTCACTTTGCTATAGTCTCCACGTCAGCACACTTTATCCGATACTGATAAGAAGGGAACGCACGGCTTGGATCAGCGCTAGTTGGTCATTGCGATGCACGTGGACTTTGGGCTGTGGCTTCCACATCATGTCCATAGTGGATTGCGCACTTGCCGGCGTAGCAAGCGTGTACATTGAGCGCTGGTCATCAGGGACTTTGGGGAGCTCCTTCTCAGTTATCTCCACAGTTGCGTGATCGTCTCCGTGGATAGCGCGATAACTAGCAATAACTTGTTGCGCTGCACTGAGCGAAGAACTCTGACCAACGCTTGCTATTGAATCGACCTGAGCGGTAGAAGGATTGCTGTCGAGCCGTCGCGCGAGGTCATCGGAATCTTCGTCGCGTTCTGCTTGGTCTGTGGCATCACCACGGTCGGTAGCGATAGCGCCTGAAACCGCTGGGGCAAAAATGGCACCAAAACGGCGAGTATCAGGTTTCGCATGATCATTTGCGTGTAGATCGGCAGAGGTGCGGAGGTTGAGAGATATGGGCATGGGGCGCGCAGATGGCATACTGGATGGGATGGACGACTCCAACTATCGGTGGTCACGATGACAGGTCAGATAGTGGGATCGGTTTTATATATAGGGGGGATGGAAACCAACGCTTTGACATTGTGGTACTTCAATTGTCCACACATGGCTGTGGAAGTTCCACAGAGGGAAATACGCGCGGCTTAGAGAGGAGAAAGGCTACAGCTTCGGCATGCACCCAATATAAAAATGCGCGCTCGATTATGTTTGCGGTGCCCGTCCGCAATTTACCAACGCTCGAGGCAGAGTCACTGGCAGGATCGATATCTTGGTTGTGGTCGCACTCCAACTTCGTATTCCGGGAATGAGCGAAGTTATGCCGCATACCCTAGGCTGGGGTTAGGGTCTAAAGTCGTAACTGTAGTCAACGCGTTCAGTTTGTTCAACTAGTACAACTCCTGCATCATGCACATGTCCGGCACGGTCACTGCAAGAGTCTGTAGGAATACTCTGCGCAATAATCGCACCCTCGTACCCCCGTTCCGCGCATTCCAGACCAACTTTGTGTCGCGTGATCGTTCCCCGGCTTATCCAGGTCACATTCCCCTCAACGGCTTTGAGAATGCATTCCTCACCCTAGGCTCCGCCGTCATGGCATTCGTGGACCCAAGGCGCGGCGGTAAGCTTTTTCGGGAGTGGCTCGGAACATTCTCATCGTGTTGATATATCCTAGACATGATCGCCGCCCTTGGCGAAACTACCGCCATTTTAACGTTGCCAAGGTTGCGTGACATCATGCTTGACTCTGCAGAGGGGCGTAGGATCCTTAAGGAGCGTCCTCGCATCAACTCAAAGACGCTGGACTTTGAAAAGCTCAAGGCCCTTCCCGATGGGACGTTCGGAAGAGAATACATGAGATGGCTTGAAGCATGCAAAGTATCCCCAGATTCTCGAGAGCCGGTTTGCCATCTGTATTTTCTCTAATATTAGTGGAGACCTCATGTTTCAAGTAGGTTCACTATATCGATGACCCAGAACTTGCGTACGTCATGCAACGATATCGTGAAACGCACGATTTCTATCATGCTCTCTTCGCTCTCCGCGTCTCTGCTCTACCGGAACTCGCCCTCAAAGCATTCGAATTTGCAAATCTAGGGTTTCCTATGACCGCGTTAGCACTTGGTGCCTCTATCAAGATGAAGGAAGCGCAGCGTGACAGATTATGGCGTGAATTTGTACCATGGGGGATCAAGTGTGGTGGAAGTGCTAGGTGTTTTCTGACTGTTTACTGGGAAGAGAGATGGGACCAAGATATTCAGAAGATAAAGAAAGAACTCGGTGTGTGGGATCCACCGAGTGGATTGAATATCCGTTCTTCTTAACTACCTAGATGTCATTCGTTGTAAGATGTGGTAATATTACTGGAAGAATGAAGATTTCCTGTATTTACATTTGAACAAAATCCGGTAACTCTACAAACAGTATTGTATTGATGCGAAATAACCTCTTCCAATTGATCTTCTAGATAAACTAATCTTACAAAGTGGATTGATCTTTACTAGAGATACTTTGTTGACTCTGAAGAAAATGAATGTAAAATAAATATCCTTCTACAGGTTTGACACGTGGACATACCTTTTCAGAACCTGCAGGAGTAGCAAAAGAAATACTTCTGCTTATCACTCCAAGGCATACTTCCTCTTCATCCACCTGAATATGAGAGAAATAGGATTCCCTGGCAATCAAACTTGATACAGCAGCTGTTAGATTCCTTTTTTAAAGAATGAAAAACGACAAACTTTGCCATAAAGCATGCGGCATAAACTATTTGAAGGAACAGTCAACAAAAAGTATAATGGGAATCAATACACTCACGGCCACCCATAGGAAAAATCATAAACAGATGTCCCATATCAAGCTGAGTTGCAGACCACTATATATGTCAGTAAATTGGTGTCATAAAATCATGAATAAATACTTACAAGCGCCACTGTAATCCCAGCAACTAGACTACAATCAAATCTGTTAGCGATGTAGTTTCCACAAAAGCAATTCCGTATACCTAGTTATTGCTCCAGTCTGAACAGAAAATTTCGTAAGCCTCTTGATCAACAAATACAGTCTGTACACCAATAGCTCAGCACCATTTTCAAATTGTCTTATCCGATACTACTAACCTTGTTGATCTAACAGGGCCATTTTCCTTCAGAACATAACACAATGATCCAGCGATTAAAATGTCAGCTAAGATGGATGATCCCAGCCAACTAGGTATTGACCACTGCTGAAGTTAGGACACATGGAATATTGTTAACGAAAATGAAACTTGCATTTACGACTGCAGATGGATCTACTCCAAAACTAGAATTCATGCTAAAGAATAATACATAAGAATAGTCTCCGAGTCAGTTGCCCATGCAAAGATGCACTTACAAAAATACAAAAGAGATTAATCCAAAGACTGTTTGGAAATCAATATGATTTTATAGTGAACAATACTTCAAGTGGTTTTACCTCCTTCGAGAATCAGAACAACGCACTATTATTATGTTAGCATCATTGACTAGATAATCCCTAGATAATATTACTACGCACAAGCATCACTGAAAGACCTATATGAAGTGAATTGGTTCTTACTAGATACGCTGTTATATATCACACATATGTATAAATGAGACCTGCTACTCACGAAGGTAGATGCGACTGATGAAGTATGCATGGACAAGGCATCCAGTTGTTGCCTAAATTGTGCGAGTTAGCAACACTGAGTCTTGAGTACAAGTTTTGAAGTTATGGATATTACATTTGTTCCGATGTGAATCGCCCATTCCCTGCAATATCCAGGAATTTTATCAGCCTGACATCAGAGAACTATCTAGTATCTACATACCTTAAGCACTTCAAGGCCTGCTCCGTGTTTTGCATGGTAAAATCCCCATGGGCAACAGCAGTCATGTGGAATGTTAGTGCACTTTGCCAAAGATTTCAGATAAACGGTGGTTTGTATATCATGCCACTTACGCATCTAAAGCTTGTACAATCCTACTCTCATCAATGTATGCCTGGTCAACTGGAACCGCAGACTAACCAGACGAGAATAACCTGTGGCCAAAAGTAACATAGACATTTTATATATACTTCAATAATGCTCACAATACCCTTGATCCAAAGACTGTCACGTCTATGAACAGACGGTTTCCAAAAGTACAGTCCGACTTGAGCAGTCAATAATACGAACGCGCTGGCGCAATGAGCACGTTGAGCTCGAAACAAACGAGAACACGAGGCTCACATTGCCGTCAGAGAAACACCTGCGAAGACAGTGGGGAGAGGATTGTACAATGTTCCGTTGAAGCCGAGTGATGGTACCCATGCGTAGCGGGACATCTGAGTCATTGCTGACTCCTGAGGCTGAGGCAGCGACAGTCTATTGAGGATCTGTTAGGAATGCAAGGTGGTTTATATATCCGCGCTGCAGCCGGATAGGTCAATGCAGTACGCTCTATATTTTAGTATCGATGATTCAGCCATTCTGATGGATTGGAATGATATGATAGAGTTTTAATCAGTGAAGGGAGCGCTCTGAAGCGCGTCCCGTCGGCTCAGTCTAATTTGAGCCTGTGAAACTCGGACACGACCGTGACCGGTTGACCCGTAGTACAGGCTGTTTCCACTCCACGAGATCATCGGCCCTCATTAACTGTCAACGTCAAGGCTGATTAGTAGTATATCTACTTCCTCAAACTGCACCTGAAAAATCCGAAGAAGACACTGATCCCTGACGATATCTAGAATGCCTCCAAAGAAGCAAAACGCGCCATCATCGTCTTCCAAAGTGAAGGATGACAAGGTGATCTCATAGCTAACAGTTTGTATCGTAGACTAACGAATCAAGGTTTTTTGTGAAGACATTTGGCATGAAGAATGTGCGCAGTCGTTTCCGCAAAAGCGGATAATGTTAACGGCGGTCATTTCGTAGAAAAACAAGTCCGCTAGGGTCCAAAAACAAGTGAAACAGATTCAGGCGCAGGCTGCTACGGCGGGCAAATCTCGGGAAGCGCTTGCAAAGGAGAAGGAGAAGGAGCTACGAGCTAAGGAAAAATTCGAGGAGGAGAAGCGTAAGAAAGAGGAAGCTGCCTTGTTCAAGCCGGTACAAACGCAGAAAATACCCTTCGGTGTTGACCCCAAGACCGTTCTCTGTGCGTTCTACAAGGCTGGGAACTGCGAGAAAGGGAGCAAGTGCAAATTTAGCCACGATCTCGATGTTGGCCGGAAGGTGGACAAGAAAAACCTCTATGAAGACAAACGGGAGGAACAGATGAAAGGTTCGTAGAGACATATTCATTTCCCTCGATGATACTAACGAACCCGGTAGACACGATGGAAAATTGGGACGAGGAGAAATTGCGGAGTGTTGTAATATCGAAGCATGGCAATCCACGAACTATGACAGACGTGCGTGAAGTTCAAGTTGGCCTTCAGCATGTTTTTACTAATACGCGTATAGATCGTTTGCAAATTCTTTATCGACGCCATCGAGACAAAAAAGTACTTAGTGTTTCCCAGCATCGCATTGGCCCTAATGTCTCCATCTTTTCAGGTTTGGATGGTTCTGGGAATGCCCGAACGGTGGAGAAAGATGCCAGTACCGACATGCTTTACCGCCTGGCTTCGTCCTCAAGTCTGAGAGGAAAGCTGCGGAGGAGGCCGCGAAAGCCAACGTGATATCACTCGAGGAGTTTCTGGAGACAGAGGTAGGCTTTTACGTCCCATGCAGGTCCAAAGTGCTTATCCTGTTTTAGCGACACAAGTTAGGCTCCAATCTCACTCCAGTTACTCCCGAAACTTTCGCTGTCTGGAAAAAGACACGAATGGACAAGAAAGACGCGGAAGCGGAAGCGTTGCGCAAAGTCAAGGAAACGCAACATGCAGCCGGCAAGATCACTGGTATGAGTGGTAGAGACCTGGTAGGTCATGGATTGGCTTCCTGTGACTTTTCTGACCTGGGATCAGTTCCAATACAACCCAGAGTGGTTCGAAGAGCAAGATGATGGAGATGCGTCAGATGAGTTCGATCTCACCAAATACAGACGCGATGAGGAGGAGGTATACGCGGAGCTTAGGCAAACGGAGGAAGGGATCAGTAATCTGCACGTATATGAGGACGATGATGGAGCTAGCGAGGACGAAGCCGAAGGAGGCGGGTCTACCTGAGGCGACGACCGATGCACTTTAATACGGACACTTTGTCTAGACGGCCAACTAGTAGTTTCGTAATATTCCGCGTGACCGCTCGTCAACATCGTACACGCTCCTCCCGCCGTGACTTGCGCCGCGTGTTGATTCATTCTTGTTTCTTTTAACATGTCTCGCTTTTCACAGACTTCCTCTTCTAGACCAACAGTCAAAACTACTTTGGTTCCTCCGACGCCTCGTTCTCGAGCACCGTCACCATCTAAACCATCAGCTGGTGCAACAGCATCCCCCTCGACCCCTCGCGTTCGCACAAAGTCGATACCGAAGTCGCCTTCCAAACTGGTTCGCCGCATTCCACTAGAAGAAGCTGTTCCAACCCCCAAACTACCTGTCAACATCAAAGAAGCCATCGCTCTCAAGCGTGCAGAAGCTAAGAAGGCAACTACTAAACCCATCTTCGGTGATGGCGTTGGTTTTGATAGCCTCGACACATTGGAGGATTCTATTCTTGACAGCAAGAGTCCGACTAAGAGAGAGGTCGACGAGAATGCTGATCTCAGTCGGTGGTCCGTGAAAGAAGCCATCGAGCGTGCTCGCAGTACTGGTGTGGACGCTACTTTACCCTCCACCCGGCAGCCTACCTGACAAGATTCCTACGACAGGTTCCATAAACCTTGCCTCGCGTTTGTTACCTTGCCTGCCATCTGCATTATTTGAGATCCACTTGGGGATAAAGCCCGACGCATTGAAGTCAGTTCCCGAGGAACCCCCAATAGGTACCTCAGATGTCCCTGAAAAACGACCTGGACAACGTGCAAATCCAGCATGGTTTGAGGCCCAGGACCTACAAGTCATAAAAGCATGGAACAACGAGATCGTAGAGATCCAACACGAAATCTCACTCTTTGGATCGCTCAAGACCGTCGATGTATGCGTTTTTTTCTGTTTGCTATCGATACATTTTGCTCATTACCGGGGAAGCTACATCAAAACAGGATCTGTGCTCTGCCCAACACTTTTGCCGACTTGACAGCCCTTACAAGCCTAGATCTTTCGCATAACTCGCTATCATCACTCCCCATTAATATCTTTGCACTCCCCACACTCTCTACACTAAATCTGTCGCATAATTCTCTTGTCGCCCTGTCGTTTGGTGAAGCGTTCTCAGGTTCTCGCCGATCGCGAACGGATACTAGCTCCGGAGGCTTCTTTGGCCCAGTCATTACGCGAGCCAACGTGCCATTGCCACGCCTTCTGTCGCTTGACGTGTCTTTCAACAAGTTGACTGCTTCTACCATCGACTACAAGAATATCCCTTCTGGTTTATCCAAGGTTGACTTGTCCTCCAACCCTATCGCTTCAGAGAACTCTGATTCCTCGGCCCTTATACGTGCGCTTGGAGCTCTTGGTCAGTTGAAAGAACTTCGTCTAGCAAAGGCAGACATTGGAGACGATGCCTTCTCGCCTGTTCTCCTCGCTGGTGACGTCTCTCGAGTTTTCCCTTCATTGCGCATTCTAGATCTCGAGGAAACGCGTGTAAATGCCGAAGCTATAACATTGGCATTATCTAGCTTGAAACAGTCACTCGTGTATGATATGGCTACAGATGAACCCCCAGAAGGCACTCTTAGGATAACAGTCGGGAAGAAGGTGGTGAAGGAAGCCTGGGAGATCGAAGCTGATCGCAGGATGAGACACCGGAGTGGAAGGTCTGTGGCGAACGGTGACCCATCAACGGACACTGCGCATCGTCCCTCTCGCGAACCTTCCGCAAAGGAAGCTTGGGAAATCGAAGCAGAACATGGTTTGCTGACCGAAGGCGGTCGCAGGCGTGCTAGAGCGGCTGCTGCAGCAACCGAATCTTCGACCACGACTGCAAGTACTCCGACCTCGGCAAGCAAACGTACTTCGGTCACCGGCATCGGTCACCCGAGCTCACCTCCACCGCAAATTACTCCACTACAAAGTACTCCACCGCAAAGTACCCCATCGACATTCAACTTGAACAATCCTCAGTACTACAAAGCAGCAACCCAGACGCTCACGCTCCCTGCTTCGGCAGCAGCACCACCGAGATCGCATTCAAGGTCCTTTTCTCTTGCGACACCTTCCTTGAACGCACTTGCCACCCCTGGCAAAACAGATATCGCTCTACCTACACCAAGCATTCCCATCGCAATTATATCTTCACAGTCCTTTGCATCGACTCTCAAGACCCTCGTTCTCAGCAATAGGAAAATGGACTTGTCCGCCTCGTTGCCCTGTTCCCGACCCGATACGGACGCAGGGTTGATACCCAACCTTGAGGAGCTGATCATGGACGGATGTGGTTTCACCGACTGTGTCACAGTCATGCGCCAAGTCGAGGGAGGCGCAACCCCGATGAAATCGAACGAGCCGCTTTTGCCGTTGCTGACACGGTTGTTCCCTAAACTGAGGACGCTGGACGTGTCGTACAACGCGCTGACGTCTGCTGCGCTCCAGAAGGACGTGCTGATGAGTCTCGTCATGGCGGCGTCAGCGCAGGACGGTGCGGGTCGTCCGGGACTGAGACACCTCCGGCTGCGCGGGAACCACATCGCGGCGCTCGATGGCTTCCAGGGCGTGGCGGATATCTTCAAGGGAAATCGTACCGTCCCCGATTGGAAGCTCGAGGAGCTGGACTTGAGAGATAACGAGGTTGTTAAGCTGCCCCCGGAACTCGGCTTGTTGCCCCTCGACGTCTTTTTGGTGGACGGGAACGTGTGAGTCTTTTTTTGTATCGCTTCGCACGCACGGCCGTGGACTTACTTCATTTTCGTATCGTAATCAAAAGGTTTCGGATTCCTCAAAGGAGAATTTGGGAACGCGAAGGAACCAAGGGCCTATTGAGTTGGTTGCGCGGGCGCATGGAATGAGGTAACACCATAGGCCGTCAGAGCTGCCGCGCATGAGTTCGTATTGAACCTTCTAGTATTAGTGGCTATGTGTCTATAATTCGAGAAATTCGCAGGGGAACACCCAAACCGAAAGATCCATCCAGAGATCGTGGCGGTCTGCACAGCGTGTATTGTGCCTAATGGACCTAGTATCCATGACTCCCAGGATTCCCAACCCCACCGCCGCAGCCACCGTCACCCCAAAAGATCAGCAGACATGGTCCGCCCCATGTGTTCGTCATTCGCCCATTCCGACAAGCGTCAAACGCGGGACCGAAAACCCGAACGCACCCTTTCTCCATTTCCTCCAGGGACAGAGAAAGCGCAGTTACTGACCCTCCTGATCCGCACTACCTGATACATTGTCCGACGCCGACTGTTGGGCCCACATATCGTGGTACAATCCATCCAGACGCAACAGCTCCTCGTGTGTGCCCTGCTCAAAGACGTGACCCTCCTTGAGAACGATAATCAAGTCTGTGCCATGTCGCCTGTGGTCAGCGCTCACTTGGCGACGACAGAAAACAAAACTCGCCTGCGTCGACCACAGTACGTAGTTTGTGTGCGATAAATATGCTCGTCCGTTCGCTGTTCAACAGCGTGCTGTCGATGCTCTTCATGATCTCCGCCTCCGTGTGCGCATCGAGAGCGGACGTCTGAGCGATAGAGCTGCCGTTCAGCACCGACACACGAATGGCGACACACGTGCTCACCGCTTCGTCGAAAAACAATATCGACGGGTCCTTCAACAACACGCGCGCGATCGCCAACCGCTGCTTCTCCCCACCCGAGATCATCAGCCCTCGCTCGCCGACAGTAGTTCGATACCCGTCTGGTAGGCTCACGATAGTGTCGTGCACGCTGGCCTTGATGGCAGCCGCCTTCACTTCTTCGTCCGTTGCGTCGAGCCGTCCGTACCGCACGTTGTGCATGATGTCCGAGTGGAAAAGAGGCGTGTCCTGGGGAACGACGCCTACCGATCTACGGAGGCTCTCGATTTGTACGTCTTGGATGTCCTGATCGTCGATGAGGATCCGACCAGAAGATGGATCGTAGAACCTAAACAGAAGCCGAAAGACGGTGGATTTGCCACAGCCAGAGGGTCCAACGATGGCCACCTTCTTGCCAGCTGGAACGGCAAACGAAAGGTTGCGGAATATGGGACGGTCAGGGTGATATCCAAAGTTGACGTTCTCGAAACGGATAGAGCCGCCCCTGAGCGCCAGTGGTCGCGCCTCAGGTTTGTCCTAGGCAATGATGAGACACGAGTCTAGGTTATGGCGGAAACGACGTACCTTGACTGGAGCATTCTCGGTTTGGAGAGTGAACAGCACCTCCATATCCAACAAATTCTGTCGTAGCTCACGGTATATGCTACCCAAAAAGTTCAGGGGAAGAGACAGTTGGAATATCAACTGATTGACCATGACGAGATCACCGATAGTCATCGTTCCTGTGCATCATTTCATCAAACTGATCGGATATCCCGGACGAGGATCTCACCATTCAGCACGCCCTGTGCAGCCAAAAACATGGTTGCCGTCAATGCACTGGAGAATATGACGTTCTGGCCCGCATTGAGGTATGCCAAGGAAGTCGTGATCTGGACCGACGATTTCTCGTATTGCTTCAGATGCGCGTCATATTGCGCAATCTCGAACTTTTCATTGTTGAAATGCTGCAGAACAGGGTCGCAAATGAGATCTGAAGAAGCGGAACAGAGCCACATACCTTGACTGCCTCGTAGTTGATCAGAGAATCGACGGCCGAGGATGCAGCCTTGTTGTCTGCCTTGTTCGCATCGCGTCGAAACTGCGTTCTAACCATACGTGTGTGAGAGTCTGACAAGACCGTATACGAAAATGATTCACTAACCTCCAGGACGTGGTTCGGACGGTAAACCAGGTATACGCAGCAAGCGTGGTCGCCGTTATCGCGGCAAAGTCCCAGCCGAATTTATACGTCTAAGCATGTGATCCATGAATACACCGACACAAAGTAAGAGAGGACCCAACACGCACGAGAATACCGCACACCATGGTAATCTCCAACGCGGTCGGAACGATACGGAACAGGATAGCCTGAAGCATGAACGTGATGCCCCTGTCGACCTATCTATCAGGATATGAAAACGGGGGGAACCGAGCTGCGCGCGAGCATACTTTGTTCCACGATCGATGGCGCGGGTGAGACCGCCCGTTTGTCGGGAGAGATGGAACTTGAGGTTGAGATTGAGCAGGTGCTCAAAGGTCTCGCGGGAGACCTTGCGTATGGCGCGCTGGCCGATGTTGGCAAAGACTGCATTCAACAGTTCGCCGAACACGGTGGCGCCGACGCGGGCGGCACCGTCTGCGGGGGAGAGAGGTTGGTGAGATGCAACACAGTATAC
>JBBPNG010000368.1:0-24949 GCA_038091095.1 Leccinum incarnatum
CAACCAACAGAAAAGATCAAAGTACCCACCTATAGGTGAGCACCACTGATGCACCAAGCTGCTCGCGCCACTCCTCTCCCGTCTCCTCGTCGACGCGAACGCGAAAGTGGATGTAGTAGAGACCAGTGACGATGTTATCGCCGAAACGGAACCACCGACGCAGGAAGACATCACCTTGCCGAGCTCGACGTCCCCAGCACAGTTCAATCGGTTAGGCTGGAGCACGACTGTCGACCCATTGAACCCCGTGGATCCATTATCCCTGTCCCCATACCTGTCCCTGGCTAAATACCGTTCCATATCTCGGTCCCGTCCCCGTTCGCGCTCCAGATCGACAGCCACCACGACGGGCGAAGACGAAGACGACCGAATGCCTTGACCTTGAGTGATGGCAAGCGCGCGATTGAACTGGCATGGGGGCACTGACCCAGATCACGATTTCGTTGTCGATGCCGTGATGAGAATGAAAATAACGATGCCGATACGGCGACACCTATGACCAATCTTCCTCGCATGGCGGTGCTGCCCTGACCATGTCCTTCGAACGGCTGCAGCACCGACCTGAGTGTGCGACCATGCACTGCCTTTGCCTCGTGGCACAAATGCTGTATTGGCTCCGAGTCAGCGCTCAGCGTTCAGGCCTTCAGGCCTTCAGGTATAATCAAGTGCTTTACTCTCGCTTCAACATCATCCTCACTGACTCCCTGGCACGAAACCCCATCCTCCACCAAAGCACTTTACCTGCACGCATGTCGAGTATCACATCAGAATCACATGCTGGCAGTAGTTGCCAGCCGCATACGATCATTAAAGCCTGGGAGAATGAAAACTATCATTCTGACTTGCCCATTGCGTGTCATCCTGACGGACTATGGGTTGTAACTGGCGATGGCGATGGAACCGCAAAGGTTTGGGATTTGGAAAGTGGAGGGCAAGTAGGGATAGAAATGGAGCATGAAGATCTGGGTGTCTTTTGGAAAATTGCTGTGACTGGGGAAGGCACAAAGATTGTCAGCGGTTCCAACCATTGGATCAAAGTATGGGACGCCGAATCGCACGCACTTGTCGAGCAATGGAATTTTGCAGGTGAAATCAGTTCACTTGCAATATCGCCAGACGATCGCCTCGTTGCAGTCGGTAGTTACCATGACATCAAAATTTGTGTCATGGGCTCGGATGGGGATTGGGTCAACTTTCCTATCAAAACAACCGAGGACGACATTGTGTGGAGCATGTGCTTCTCTCCCGATAGCGACAAATTCGCATATAGCATCGGCAAGAACATCTACGTATATGATGTTAACAATGGTCATTCGCTGCTTGGTCCGCTGAGAGGCCACACGAATTGGGTCAAATGCGTTCTGTGGTCGCGCGATGGCAACAGGCTTTTCTCTGCAGGCTGGGACGAAACCATCCACGTTTGGGACTCCAAAACGGGACAGAAAATCGGACAATGGAGGGGTCACACTGACTCCTGGATCAACTCCCTCTCCCTTTCCCCTGATGGATCGATTCTTGCGAGCGGATCTGGTGATTGCACTGTTCTGTTCTGGGATGTAACTTCTGGACTTCCCATTGGCCAACATCTCGAACATCCTGAGCCCATCCGCTATGTTTATTTCTCCGCTTCTGAAGGACTCGTAATATCAACAGGGGAGGATGGAAATGTATATATATGGCGCGTATCTGGCTTGAATACGGTAATCACCCACCATATATGCGTTGGTAATCGGTTTCATTGTTTACCTACAGCTGCAGGCAAGGCGAACTGTATGGTCTCCACTGTTCCACCTGACGGCCTCATAGCTCCTTCTTGCACCCCGTCGGTCCACAGAACGACCACAGGATTGTCACCCATCGTTTGTTGTATGTATTTTCCAACAAGGACTATTCATTGAGTCGCTTATATTTGCCTTCAGATGGCTGCTCAAGTCAAGGCGCAATCGGCACATCATCCGCATTCTATTCCACCCCCAGCACCTCCACGACGCTCCCAAGCACAGTATGTCTTCTCATTAACTGTGGCCTGACGTCTGACACGTCACACGTCTGCTCGGTTCGAATCGACGTTATTAGCACCCAAGTTCCTCCGCCACCAGACCTCACAAAACATCTAGTTAGAATCGAAAATCAATACTCAGCCGGAGGGGGCTTCGGTGACGTGTACAAATGTTGGCTACATGATGGATTCACGCGAAGACAGGTATTGACATGTCGTTTCACTCCTGGTTAACCGTGATTCATTACTTTTACAGGCTGCAGTGAAGGCTTTTCGATTCAAGTATACGATGGAAGGAGACGATCGGTCCCTCAAGGTAATAGGCTATACATGTAGTGAGCGAAAATGCGGTCTGAATAGCCTTCCAGATGCTCCGCAGAGAACTCGGGATTTGGAAGAGACTGAACCATATCAACGTCGTACCCTTCCTCGGTATTGCGTATGGATTCGGGTTGTTGGGCTCCGTGTCGTTAGTATCGCTGTGGATGCCCAACGGATCTCTTCATGAATACTTGGCAAAGTATGACGACCGCCTTGACGAGGTACAGCGACTCCGATTCGTGCGTTTACTTTATGTTGGTCCTTTCTGCGTCGTCTAACTCTGTAATTCAGCTCCTGGATATTTCCAATGGCCTGGACTATTGTGGGTCTCTACTACCATCTTCGAAAACCTGACAAACAACACACCGTAGTGCATTCTTGTGAAATCGTTCATGGTGACCTGAACAGCGTGAGTCACGAGAGTATCGGTGCTATTGTGATCTCAACAGACTCTGAGGACAGAACAACGTGCTTATCGACGCAGAGTATAAGCCACGTCTAGTTGATTTTGGATATTCTTCCCTAATTGGGGATACTCCCGAAGCACTGAGTTATCTCCAGAGATCCACTACACGTGTAGGAGCCTTGCGGTGGATTGCGCCCGAGCAGGTCGATCCGGAGGAGTCGTTAACTCGCACCACTAAGAGTGATATATACTCTTTTGGCTGCATTGCCCTCCAGGCAAGTTTATTTTCCCCGAAAGCAAGTCCTGTTCTCATATCTGTAGGTATTGTCCGGTAAACAACCGTGGTCGGAGGTTCGGGAAGACGCCGCTGTTGTTTTACGATTGGCAAAGGGGCAAAGACCGGGGCGAACGGCATCTCGGGCGATAGATGACTCGCATTGGGATTTCATTCAGTATTGCTGGTCCCCGGAAGCGGAGAGACCTGCCACAGGGACGATAATTTCCATGATCGAACATTTTTTGAGTACATGGTTGTCTACTGTCCCGTTGATTCTTAACGACGCTAGTACCATCTAATCCTACTCTCATGGGGGGATTATAATTTGGAACCCCTTTTTAAGAGGTTGCGGCCTTAGGTGCAAGTGCTGGTTGCACCGCGTGTGCTCGATGCGTAGAACTGGTAACTCTCTTTACATGATTTTAGCGTTTTGCGTATAAATTTTATATATTAGAGTCAACGTCCAGATCGCCATTTACATACCATATGCACAGTGTATTTTTGTTTGGAGTCACCAACAATATAAACACCTACCGTACCAGTCCCCAGTCCTCTCCTAACCTGCTTGCAGCTTAGTAACATACCCGTCACAGCTGTCGCGGCCACCGCGCTGCTGTCGGCCGCCCGATCTCTGCAAGACGAGAGGCGAGAGACAAAGACCCCGAATTTACATAATAGCCAAAGGTGAGACAGTGTGCGAGGGTGATCGAGAAGAAAGGCAGAGATCCGATGAGGCGTCAGCCTCAACCAACAGAAAAGATCAAAGTACCCACCGATAGGCGAGCGCCACTGATGTACCAAGCTACTCACGCCACTCTTCTCCCGTCTCCTCGTCGACGCGAACGCGAACGTGGATCCAGTAGAGACCGGTGACGATGTTATCGCCGAAACGGAACTGACGCAGGCAGACATCACCTCGCCGAGCTCGACGTCCCCAGCATAGTTCAACCGGTTCGGCTTGAGCACGACCGTCGACCCGTTGGACCCCGTGGATCCATCGTCCCTGTCCCCATACCTGTTCCTGGCTAGACCCCGCTCCATATCTCGCTCCCGTCTCCGATCGCCCTCCAGATCGATAGCCACCATATCCGGCGAAGACGAAGACGACTGAGTCTTGACCTTGACCCTGAGTGGTGGAAATGGCACGTCCGAACCATGGGGGGACCGACCCCGATCACGATTTTGTTGTTGATGTTGAGGATCACCAAGATGGTGATGAGAACGAGAATGACGATCCAGACGCCCATGTCCAGCGACGACTTCGTACGGTGGCAGGGCCGCAGGCGCGTACCCATCCTTGTCGTTTTCATGCAACGTCGCGCGGGATTCCATCCCCATCCCTATCCCCGGAACCGACCTGGTCGCGTGCATCGCAGCGTCCTCCATGTCCGTCCACTTGGCCGGCCCGGCGTCGAGGCACACCGACCCGCCCTCTCCCGCTTCCACCATCGTCATATTCGTGTCGGTCCTCTGTCGGCTCCGCCCAAGTAGCATCCGCCGTTTTTCTTTGAGCGCCATCTCTCCTTGGATCGAGCGGGGGAAGAAGATCTAGTGCCGTGCGTCAAAGGTTAACATTCACGAAAAGAACGATGCGTTTTTCCTGAAGACGAGAAACGATACGCACGACGAGCGTGATCCCAGACGACACGACACATCCGATGCCCGCAATGATGGCCAGAAAATCTATATTCGATGACAAGATGACATCATGTGGACGGCCACGTGCTCAGCGAAGCTGTCACCGGTGCTCAAAACAGCTGCCGAGTCATCTCACCTGTCGCGAACCTGATCGAGGTCGACGTCCGATGTCAGAATAAAAGCCAACGGAACGGAACAGAAAGATGACGCACATTTTATCATTGACGTGTTGATGAGGTCGAACGCCGTCGACGCCGAGAATGATGAACGGAACGGTAAACAGAAATCGAAACACGACCCGGATACACTGCGTGACGGAAGTTTTCAGAACAAGAATCGTCAGACACGGGGATTGGAGGCCGAGAGACGCACGTTCAGTTCATGATACGTGGTAAGCCGCAGCAATGTGTTTGGCTCGACCTCGTTGTCTTTCTGCACGAAACAAAACAGGTATCGTCACACGTCAACCGAGATGTTCAGGATCTAACCAAACAAGGGGAAGCACTCGCACCAGGTTGTCAAGGAAGGACGGAAAGGTCCACAGAACGGGCAGGAACCATATTGTCAACGACAGGCTGGCGAGCCCTCCTACTAGAAACGTGTACGCCTCACACTGCCCAAACGTTTCGGGTCAGCTTGTCTCGTACACGCACGCATGGAAGGAACGGGGATCCTGGGTCTAACTTGCCTTGTCCACCTCGCCCCGTGTGAGAATGGTAATCAAGGGCATAGCCACCACGGCGATGCCGGATCCGACGGCCCATAATTTGAAATACAAACTCTGGAACCAGTCTTGCTGTGCCGAACGAGAGTTGACGAGAAAGAGCCAAAAGCAAAGTTCTGCAGGCAAGGACGCGATGTCGTCAGATTCGGTTTTTGATTCATCACCGAGACACATGTTACCTTCTAAATGCGTCAACCTACGGCGGCGTCGTTTCATCGTCAGTACTTTCCAGGTGGGCGTATCACGACACGTGTGATGTGGGGAATTAAGACGAAGAAGAAGCCGAAATGCTCACAGCTCGAGTCCCCAGGCGATCGAAAACGACAAGTACAGCGGAAATACCGCGTGCCGCGCGGCCGTGCTCCACTCTGCGTAAGGCGTGGGTATGACTTGGCGAATCGTTTTAGAACACGCGTGACAGAGCCCCGGACAGGGTCATAGCAACAAGGATACGTACTTCCGAGCCCCGGGACGACGGAGAAACCGTACTTGTATTTGATGATGGCAAAGCCGACGGCGTACACAATGATGAAGGGCACGCTCAAAAGGTACGCGTACTGAAATGGAGCATGGTTCACGTCGAACGTGAGGAAGAGGAGGCAGAGAGAGTACCGTCATTAGACGCTTGAACAGCCCGTCATAAGGTCCACGATTCCACCTGGAACAGTGTTGAGATCGACGAGAACTGGTACCAAAAAAGAACTTACTTGAGACACTTGAAGCGGTCAAACGACCAAAGGTGGTATACGAGAAAGGTACCTAGCTGGAGAGACGATCGGCACACTATCCTCGAGGTAAGAGGCAGGGACATACTGTGACGGCCAAAAAGGCCCAGACGAGATAGACTGCGGGAGACATGTGGGACATCCTTGAGCCAAAAAAAAAGGAAACCAAGGGAGGAAATACAGCAACGAGCCATCGAGCCATACTTATTATAATACGAGAACTAAGATGATAAGAGCCCGTTCGACAATGCTATAGAACTATGTTTTGCCTTATTTTAGTACTCTATTTGGTTCTGTTTTCCCGGCTTGACCCCGGCAATATGTCTGGGTCTGAATGCGATAAGATAAAAGATTGATGATCGCAAGAGAATCGGATTGTTGTGGGTTGAGCGTTGACGTCGAGCAGCGATGATTCCGATTAGTCGTCCTCGTCCTGAACTCCGTCGCCAACTACTACATTATTCCGCCATCATCAGTAGCATTATCATCGCTGCTACCTCAGAGATTGTCGACTCTTGTGTTCGAGCAGATCCGCTGCCTTACCACACATCTATCCTCACTGGGCAGGGGTGGGTGATGGAGCTCCTTCTTGGGCATCCAGAGCGGATCCGCTGTGAGCTCGGCATGTCTTCTGATGCTTTCACCAAGTTAGTGCACGACCTCCGACTCCTTGATGTCAAAAACTCGCGGTTCGTCACACTCGAAGAACAAGTCGCGATCTTTCTATACACCTGCGTCACCGGATTGACCATCCGACATGTTGGGGAGCGTTTCCAGAGGTCCAATGAAACGATATCACGGTGAGATCGTTTCAGATGCTCATACCGTGACTACTATCTAATTTGGAAAAGATATTTCCGCAAGATGGCCGTTCTTTTTTCTTCCGACCCGTTCTATTCACTCTATGTGCACTTGCCTGCCGCCAACACTATCCACCCCAAAATCCAAGAGAACCCCCGCTTCTGGCCGTACTTCAAGGATGCTATCGGCGCCATCGATGGCAGCCACATTCCCGCCGCACCACCGGCATCTGAGCGCTCGGCACACCGCAACCGCAAAGGGTTCCTTTCACAGAACTGCCTCTTCGTTTGTGATTTCGATATCTTCTTCACATATGCTCTCACCGGGTGGGAGGGCTCAGCTACAGATGCCCGCGTCTATCAGGATGCGCGTGACCACAATCTCGCCATCCCTACGGGAAAATATCTTCTCGCCGACTCCGGCTTCCCATCAAGACCGGGACTTCTCATTCCCTACCGAAACATACGGTACCATCTCGCTGAGTGGAAGCGTGCAAATTTGCGGTAAGTCATTCACACACTCGTCTCACACTCTCAATAACAAGTTCATTGAAAAGGCCGACTAATAAAGAGGAGCTCTTCAACCTTCGCCATGCATCCGCACGCAACGCCGTTGAGCGCGTCTTTGGCGTCTTGAAACGTCGCTTCCGGATCCTATCAATCCCACCCGAATATTCTCTTGAAGTTCAATCGACCATTCCTGTGGCACTGGCCGTGATTCATAATTTTATTAAAAGCTGCGCTGACTCGGACTCGGATCTCGACCATCATGAAACGGGACCAGTTGGCCCACCTCAGCTGCCACTGGCATCGGCGATACCTCTTGGTGAACGCGGCGAGGGCACAGGGCACGGTGAGGGCGAGTACGAGGTTGAGGTTGAGGATGAGGTCGAAGACGAAGGCGCGGGCGAGGATGAAAGCGAAGACGAAGGCGAGGTCGAGGATCAGGAGGTCATGCCAGGTCAGAACTCCAATGCCCTGCGTGACCGTATCGCTCTCGCGATGTGGAACGACTATCTACACATCTTGCAGCAACGTGAGAGGGACGGGGAACTCGAGTAACGATTTGATTGTATGAAATAGCACACAATTGCACCAGATGATTCAAGCTTGACATTGGACTCATAGTAAAGTTGGCGTGAACATGTAAACTACGTGGCGGCTACTACTACTAGTACTCATCAGCGACATTCAGGTTGGCAGCGGAGGCAGCTAGATCGGTGGTGGCTAGATCGGCGGCGGCAGCGGCTACAGCCGCCTCAAGATTGTTGCTACGAATATATGTCTTGATCCATGCGACGCGCCGCTTCTTCAGCTTCGAGCCTGAAGTCATACAGTATAGATCTGCAAACCCCTGATCCGTTCGAATAATTTCCATCAGCACGATCTGAACGCTCTCCGGCAGATCGGCGTCCTGCTCCTCCAAGATCCGTAACGCCATCTGTTTGCGCTCCACCTGTTTCTCTTCAGGTGCCGTCATGGTCTTCTCGATGGTGTCAGTAAGTCGGTTCAGAGAACCCTGCATACCCATCACTGCTACAACGGCAGTGGCTCCCTTCTTTGTCCTTTTGGCTGCGCTCGGACTTGGCTCCGAGCTGTCGACAGAAATGTCTTGTTGGAATCTTGAGGCAATGGCGGATGGGGCGATTGATGAGGCCCGGGCGGAGAATGGGAAGGAATTGCCAGATGGGGTCGCCACTGGCTGCATCGGCGCTGGCGACTCGGAGAGATTGTGATTGGACGACATATCCTGGTGCGAACGCTTTTTGCTGGACTGGCGGCTGCCAGCAGATGTGACAGAGGAAGTGGCACGCGATGGAGGGGGGAGCCGGAGTGTGGAACCCATTGGCGGAGGTGCCATACTGCGGTCAAGTGCACCACTCGCAAAGCCGCTGTCGACGACCGACTCGGCAGAGGTGACGACAGTGCTCCGACTTTCGTCAGCCTGACTCGGAGCAACGAGCGGTATGTCACTACTGGTTTGAAGAACCTCCGCCGGTGTTGAAACGGGTCCTGGGTGAAAGGCGTGACTTCCTCGAGCGATTTCGCCTTGTAACACAGCGTCGACACGGTCGAAGTAGGGCCAACCAGCAGTCTTGTAGGTGCGGAGAGATGTAACATTCTATAAAGAGATGATTAGTATATGCTACTAAGTACCCGGCACTCGAATATGATTATATTGAGTGGACTCAGATGCATACCTGGACATACGCTTCCCAAACGGCCCCCGCTTCTTTCCCAACAATTCCAGCACCATTCACGTTATCCCAGTGCACACCGGATCGATTCCGATATGTGTTGATGTCCCGGTACAGACCTTTCATCTGGGGATGATCAGTACAATCGGATGATAATGAGCAATACGTACCGAGTTCCACTTGCCCTTGCACATATCACCCGTCTTGGCGGGGCCCACTTTCAAGTAGGGTGCGAGATGTGCAGCTAATCTGTTGTAGGTTGCCTTCTTGAACGTTCCTCCATCGCCGCCCTCCGATCGGTGTTGGAGCAGATACTCGATCAGCACATCTACTTCTTCGGCCTTCCATGATGCCCTACTAGTATCTTTCGCAGGGGCTTGTTCTTGAAGCATGAGGATAAGAGCGTGGTGGACACAAATAGCGGTGAAAGAACCTGTGTACAACAGGATTTGCTTGTGGTTGAGAGTATCGAACTTGAAATCGAGCATCGTCGTGTATTAGGGTTCATTGGGTGCAAGATAATTCAGACCCAGCCGTATTGCCGGGTCAAGCCGGGAAAACAGAACCAAATAGAGTACTAAAATAAGGCAAAACATAGTTCTATAGCATTGTCGAACGGGCTCTAAGGCTGTTATAGTAGCATGATCGGAACGAATCCGAAGACTGATGACTAATCAAATGTCTTACCCCACCGACGACGACAAGGAGGAGCTCCTTCTCAGCTGTCGCTTCGGCGACCTCCCCGACGTACAACAATTCTTGTCCTCCTTTGACCCCGCCCCGTCCGTCCTCGATGCCATCAAAGATGACAACGACAACACAGTCCTCCACATGGCAGCCGCGAACGGTCACGCGGGTGAGTCTTATCAATCCCTAAGTTCTTCCAAGGCTTACCCTATCAGACATACTCGCACAGCTCCTCCCGCGCGTCTCCACACATCTCCTCGCACACCGTAATAACGCTGGATCGACCCCTCTCCACTGGGCGTCCGTCAACCGCCACCTCGACGTCGCAAAGCTGCTCGTCCAGTTCTCTCCCGGACCAGGGATCGATCTCATTGACATCAAAAATAATGCAGGACGATCGCCTCTTGCAGAAGCAGAGATCGCGGGGTGGGATGAAGGCGCGCAGTGGTTTGTACAGGTCATGCCTCTAGATCAAGGCAACGAATCGATCGAGGAAAAGGATGGGGATGAGGAGGAGAGATCGGGAGCAGATCTACCGTCGTCGCAGGCGATCGAGGTGGAGATTCAGGACGCAGACGGTCGGCTCGCAAAAATGTCTATCCGTCCGAACGCACCCATATCAGATCAAGAGCCATCGTGATGCAAGATCGGTGATACTGTCTCCCCGCGCAACGGTCGACTGACCTCGGACCCAGTCGTAGTCGTATGATTATCGAACCAAGAGGCTAGTGTCGAATAATATACTTATCCGTTGTATTGAATAATCCCCAGCTTCCGATCATGATGTGATGATCCCACTGATATGGATGATAGGTGACATCTGATTTCTACTCCCTGATAGAGTCTGCGTGTACAAATCGATACCAAAGAAATCACGTACAACTCGTCATCCGTGCGTCATTGCACGTCGATGAACAGACATGAAGCGTCTCGACGCAGGATCGTTCTCGTATCTGTCTCGCCACGATGACCCGTCCGACGCGTGCTTCACGCATCCAGACGTACCAACAGGAGACGTCAACTTGAGCCTCTCCCACCACACCTCCGCCAGTCCCCCCTCGTCATCAGGCGGATCATCCACATACAGACACCCCGGCCCCCACGCCTGTCCCTCTGCACCTGTCGCAATCGCAGCCGCAGTCGGCGTCAACAACGCACGCGCGGTCCGTCGTCCAAGTGGGAAAAACCCATTCTCATGTCCAGATGGACGATTGTCCGTAGTAGACTTCAAAGTCGCACTCGAAATGACTGGCGGAGGCGACCCACACCGTCCGCCCGCGCGTTTCTGCGGCACCACGTATATCCCCCTTGGTAGATCAGATATCAAACGTTCGTTCGTCGTCAGCCTTGGCGGTCTCCGGGGATCGGAACATCGCGCTCGGACATACCTGCTGCCTACCCCATGGATCTCTGTCTGTGAGAGTTTCATGTTTACGTTCAATGGCGGAGACGAGTACCGACGCAGTCTTGCACCTATAGCCTTGTCGTTCTCTGTTCCATCGCACGTCATTCCGGGCGTTGTGACGGCTTGAGCCTCAGTTACCTGTGCATGTGAGCTCCGCACACGCCAGTTATCAGCCTCCACCTCTCGTCGCTCTCGAGGCCAGAAGGACACATCGGGCCACTCATTCCGACAAGCCGTGTGACGAGAATCCCGCTCTCCATCAGCAGCCAAAGACAGTGACAGCCTTGCGCTCACTTGTTCCGTCCAGTAAAAATCATCATCGTCACCCCCAGTAATTATAGACTCCTGATCGTCGTCATCATTGCCAAGAACGCCCCGTTCCGTCAGCAAGTAACCGGTACTGGCGGCTCGCCTGAGCGAGCGTGGTCGTCTAGCGTCCAACGGAGCGTCTCGTAGTTCAATGAGGGAGCGATGCGCTTCCTTGTCTGCCGGTCGCGAAGCTTCGGCGTGCCGGGTACCGACGCCGAGTGTTGCTTCGTCTTTCGTACCATCAGAGCTCGGACTATCGTCGACGCTGCAATATAAGGATAGATGCTCGGAGCTCGAGATGCGATCGGACGCCGTCAAGGCCATTGTTGATCCAATATTGTCTCGGCAAGTAACGCCCAGCGTCTTAGCACGGGTGGAGACCTGATCCTCGGGGAAGAGCACACTTTGACCAAGTTCGGATGTCGAAATGCCAGCTTCGCCACCAGCCAGCTCCTGACATGGGAACGAACCACCGTCCTCACACGTCCGCGAGACAACCACTGCCACTATATGATCCGAGCCACAAGTCGATGGATCCGACGACTCGTTCCGGGTCCAGGTCCAGCCTGTCCAAGTCAAGCTCGAAAATAGCAATAGCCAGTGCTTCGCACCCAGGACCGACTCCCCACGTGTGTTCCGTTCCAGATGTTCCTCGTAGAGCCAAGCACCAGGCACAGACGTTGACGACATCAAAGAAGGAGAAGACAACGCCCTTGTGCTCTCGCAGCCGATAGCCCCAAACGTACCAGTATATCCGCAGTCAGAATCGGTCGTATTGCTGATGATCTGATGGTGATGATGATGCTCGCGATAAAGTCTACCCGAGCCAGCACCCGTCGTCGCCGAGCCCGCAGCCACATCCCCCTTCGAGTCCGAGGGCCGCCCTGCGTCAAGCAGAGGTTTCCGCTTTGCACTTTTGCCGGAACAATGCCATGGCGAGGCAACGACGATCGCCAACACGAGGAATAACAGAAGGACGCTGCTGTTAATTACGCGTACGCCCGCCAGAGCGCCGTCGTTTCTGGGGACCAGCCCCGCATTCTCAGTACGGCAGTCATGACACGTGCGCGTGAGAGTTGCTGGATCGAGAGCGAGAGAGGGTGCAGATGGCGACGGCTCATCATAATGACTGTGTCCGTCTCCGTGTTCATAGCCATAGCCGAGCCGCCCGAACGTGGCAGAGGTGGGTACCGCATCAGAGACAAATATAGAAACTACTGCAGCCGTTTCCACTGCCGCAGAGTGGCAAGGCATCCTGTCTGTGGTCTGGCGACGCTGATCCGTCGGCGTACTGGATGCTGACCTGGACGGGGAGGACGGCGCCGAGGACGAGGACGTAGCTCCGCTTGGGTGGTGGGCATTGCATCGTAGTGTAGTAGGCGTGCAGAGGACGACCGGCGTCGTGGTGACATAGTCGACATCGACATCGACGAAGTGTTGGGCGATATTGATGATCCAGGAGTGCACAGAACGGTTCGCCGAGCGGTGTGCGAGGTCAAGAAGGAAGCAACAAAAGAGGTGGACGTGGAAGCGCAGCACGTCGTCAGATGACGGGACCATCATGAAGAGTCTGGGAGGAAACCGCGATCTAACAATAGCAAACAAATCGATGTCCTATAAAGTCAGTGCGATGATGGCATATGCATTACACATATATTCCGGATCCTTGGCTACACAAGTGCCCGAGACGTCATTCGATGGCGATGGGTGAATTATTGTCTATTGAAGCAGCTGCGAGCTCAAGCACTTTGAGAATGGTATTCACCCCCCTCCGGCAGGTCTCAAAGTTGTTTTGTGCCAATGATTACTCAGAAGCCCGGGATCTGGAAGAATCTGTACACAAAAGCGCCGTGTATGCCACCACTCAATAGAACCATGGCATGGCAAGGCGATCGCCAACACGAGGAATAACAGAAGGATATGCCGCCGCCAATCAGTACGCGTACGCCAGAGCGCCGTCGCTTCTGAGCACCAGCCCCGCATTGGTGAGACGCTTAGTGCAAAAATTCAAGTCATATCATGTTTGCTCGACTGATTCTGACTCAGACGGTCGTATAGTGTAGTGGTTATCACTCGGGATTTTGAAGCTTAAATTAAATTTCCCGAAACCCAGGTTCGAACCCTGGTACGACCTCCACATTTTTACAAGGTTACGCCAACAATCAGTGTCAACTGACAGCCTTTTTTTGGTGGCGGGGGCGCCCATTTCTACCCGTGTCTTCTGCCCGAACGAACTCAATGATTGATTAATCGATTGAATAGGAACGACTCCACAGGATGGATGAAAAAGGGAGTTATGAAGGAGTTCGGAGTATTTTCGCACTGACAGAGCCGCTCGAAGGGTACTACGGTGCTGGTGAATTTCGTCACCGTCGTTGCCTAGCTCCCCTGAAACCTCCGCTTACTCACACAGCCTCTTCGTCTGTTGGGGTCAAATATGTTGTGAACTTCAGCAGCGTTTCGGGGTTCAACGAGGGTGTCCATCGGATGATCCGTTCGGAGCGCTGCCACAGGGACGATAAATCATCACGCGAGATTCGTTCTCCGGAAGTGCAGCCAGGGACGTTTTACAGTGAAATTCCTCTTTTAGACAGACTGGTCACCATCCAAAATCGTATGGTCGCAAGTTTACCGCAAACCGAGTCGGGACAGCCAAAAGGCTGTCGAATGAGTCAGGGAGTATCGGTTATCTGCGGTATCAGTTAGGAGGGATTCGTGTACAAACTCCTCGTGCCCCTCGGCCGTGAAACTGCTTTTTGTTCCTCCGGTAAGTACAATTTCGACATGCCGTTGACGCATGGCATCGCCGTCAAATTTTCTGCATAATTTTACTGGACAGGATGGTCCAGACACCCTTCGCTCCCTGACTCTGCCGCTCTCTCACTCAACTGTTCAATGCTGTCCTGTCCAGAGGACAAGTCTGAGTCACACTCCACTGACGCACCAAGCAGTCGATGTGCGGACAAGAAGAGAACCACAGTCTTCCAAAGGTCGCGAGCCATTACCATTTTCAACTATTGTCCGCTGATCGTGCTCTAGGCTTTTCATTATTAAGGATCCCAACCCTCCTCCTCCCAAGCCATCTATCCATGACGCAATTCTTACTCCCGAGGCGTCGGCCTGCTTTTTTAGTCGCCTCTGGTTTCTATGGTTGAATCCCTTATTGTCGCTGGGATATGCTCGGCCTCTCGAGGCGTCGGACTTGTACAAGCTTCAGGATGACCGCTCGTCGACTCAGATTGCCAACGCAATCCTCACGTCCTTTGAGCGCCGGCGGGAAGAGGCGGCGATATACAACGAACGACTAGCAAACGGTGACATTAGCCCTGGTCTGCAGGGTCTATGGTGGACCTTTCGTGGCGTCCGCGCAGAACGGGAAAAAGCCTGGAGGGACAAAGACGGAAAACGCAAAGCTAGTCTCATTCTTGCCATGAATGACAGCGTTAAGTGGCTCTTCTGGTCTGCTGGAATATTAAAGGTCGTAGGTGACACTGCGCAAATCATCAGCCCGCTCATCGTCAAGGTTTGAGCTCCCATTATCAACCATATATACAAAGTACTTATCTCTCTGGTAGGCAATCATCACCTTTGCTGCCAAGTCGCATGCAGCACATGCAGCAGGTAGACCCACTCCTCCGATGCGAACTGGCGTTGGACTTTGTTTTGCTCTCCTTATTCTACGGCTCATTTCATCCTGGTCCACGCAACATTTCTCTTATCGTAGTATGGCCTGCGGCGTCCTCTTGCGGGGCGGTCTAATCACTGCGATTTACTCACGGGCCCTTTCATTATCTCCTCGCGCTCGCATAGAAATGACAAATGGCAGACTGGTGAACCACATCTCCACTGATGTTTCCCGAATCAACTTCTGCATGGGTTCTTTTCACATGTCGTGGACTGTACCCATTCAACTCACTATCTGTCTCATCTTGCTCCTCATAAATCTTGGTCCGAGCGGGCTAACCGGCTTTTCCCTTCTCGTCGTTGCAATGCTAGCCAATACGATGGTGATGAGACATTTCTTCCGCATGAGGATGAAGAGCATGATCTGGACAGACAAACGTTCCAAGTTGATCCAGGAGATGCTGAACGGCATGAGAGTAATCAAGTTCTTTGGGTGGGAGATACCCTTTTTGAAGAGAGCTGCTGAATATCGCCAGCTTGAAATGAGGTATGCTATTCCATCCCCCGACTATTTGCACTTAACTCGTTTTTCCAGATACATACGAAAGCTTCTTGTCCTTCGAGCTGGGATGAACGCGTTTGCGTCATCACTCCCTGTGCTAGCAAGCGTGGTCACATTTGTAACTTATTCGTTAGCCGGCCATTCGTTGTCCGCCGCAAATGCCTTCTCTTCTCTTACCCTCTTCCAACTCGTCAGGATGCCTCTCAGGCTTCTCCGTGCGTGTCCCCTTGGATTCCGTTAATCTAGCTAAGTTGTTCTGCTCTTTAGCCACGTCATTTGGTTCCATTGCAGACGCTTTCGCCGCATGTGAACGTCTCTATGAAGTTTTCGAGACTGAAACATCGGATAGGATTCTATCGATCAACGAGGATCTAGATGTTGCAGTTAGGATAGATGACGCTGACTTTACTTGGGAAAGTCCTTCCCAAAGATCCGGGGATCTAGAGACAAGGTACGATCAGCCGGGTGCGCACGGCAGGCGCAGTGGAAAATCCGAAATAATGACAACACCAACATTGCAATCGGTCGATGAGTTCAATATCTTCAAACTTCAGGGTATCAACATGGAGATTCCTCGTGGTCAGCTTGTTGCCATCGTCGGGGTAGTGGGGGCGGGCAAAACATCACTACTTCAGGGCTTGGTTGGTGAGATGAAACGGGTTGCTGGCACTGTCGAATTTGGTGGTTCCGTTGCTTACTGCGCTCAGACCGCCTGGATTCAGGTATGATTTTTTCTTCTCCAGATCACCATTCTGGAGCATTGACATGGTTGATATAGAATGCGACAATTCGAGAGAATATCTGTTTCGGACAGCCTTTTGAAGAGGAGAGATATTGGAAAGCTGTCCATGATTCCTGTCTGGAACCAGATCTGCGGACACTCCCTAGCTACGACCTGACCGTGGTCGGCGAGAAGGGTATTTCACTTTCCGGTGGTCAGAAGCAACGAGTCAACATTTGCCGGGCTATATACCGTAATTCGGATATCATCATCTTTGACGTTCGTCCTCTTTTCATTTTTTTCTTTCCGAAAATTCAATCCTTGACATTCGTTCATCGCTAGGATCCCCTCTCTGCACTTGATGCCCATGTTGGGAAGGCCGTATTCTCCAACGTTCTCAAGCATGGTACAAATGGCAAGACTCGGATTCTTGTTACCCATGCCTTGCACTTCTTGCCAGAAGTCGATTACATCTATACATTAGTCGATGGCAAGATCGCTGAACGTGGTACCTTCGACGTATTGATGGCTAAAGGTGGATCATTTTGCAAATTTGTGGAAGATTTTGGCTCCAAGGACGACGATAGGGACAAGAACGTCGAGGATGAGATTGGACCTGTTCGTAACACGGAACGTGAAGGGTGCAGCACCAAAGGCAAATCAATGATGCGAGAAGAAGAGCGGAATACCGGCGCCACCTCACTTAAAGTTTACCAGCAATACCTGTCTGCTGGGAAAGGTACGGTGCTTGCACCAATTCTGTTGGTGTCTATGGCTATTTTGCAAGGCTCTAGCATCATGTCGTCGTATTGGTACGCACGTTTTACTTCTTTTGTTGATGTGGTTTTTACCTCATTTTCCCCAGGCTCATCTACTGGGAGGAACAGAAGTGGGGTTATACGCAAAGTTTCTACGTATGTCATCTCCTTCCCCAGTTTAGTGTCTCAGCTCAGTCTTGTAGATGGGCATTTATGCCGCGCTCGGTATTGCTCAAGCGGTTGCCTTGTTCCTTATGGGTTCTGCCTTTGTAATGTTTACCTACCATGCATCGCAAGAGTTGCATACAGTAAGTTCGTCAGTCTTCACCACAATGTTGCTGATCAATATTATTCTCTCAGCGAGCCATTGTCCGTGTCCTGCATGCACCTATGAGCTTCTTTGAAACCACTGTGAGTTAAGCGTGTTGCCGTTGCATTCGTAGTCACAATCTCTGATCTTCATATCCCCCCAATAGCCTCTTGGCCGCATCATTGCTCGCTTTGCTAAAGGTAGGTACACTCAGTGAACTTTCAATATCCTCTTTACTAAGTATTCCATAGACATAGACACACTCGATAACTTGATGAGCGACTCACTTCGCACGCTAAGTTCGACTGTTTCCAACATACTCGGCGCTACCATCATCATATCCGTTATCGTGCCTTGGATTTTGTTGGTCAACTTTTTTGCGCTGATTTACTATATCTTTATTGCCATGTTCTATCATGCGAGCGCAAGAGAAATAAAGGTACGTCTTTCGTGTAGTATATCTACATGAACATTCATTCGATTACAGCGGCTCGGTACGTATCTTTTAACCCCAGACCATCACTTTATCTGATTGACGATTAATCACAGATGCTATCCTACGCGGCTCTTTGTATGCTCACTTCTCCGAATCGTTGTCGGGATTAACGACAATTTCTGCATACGGAGAAACGGATAGATTCGAGAGAGAGAATATTGAACACGTTGACATTGAGAATCGGTGAGTTACAACGGGCATTGTACGATTCGTTGTAGACTCTGAATGGATTCCCAGCGCATTATGGTTGGCTATCGCGAATCGGGTGAGGAAGCTTGTTGGTAGTGGTCGTTGTATGATCGCTCATTCGTCTGGCTAGCGCTGGCTCGGTTTCCGCGTGGAGGGCCTTGAAGCGCTCCTTACCTTTGTTGTTGCTATTTTGACGGTTGGTGCCCGCTTCAATATTTCTCCGGGACAGACCGGACTGGTTCTGTCATATATGATCAAGGTGCAACAGGTAGGTCACAACAAGTATCGTTGGCAGGCTCCAAGGTATTGATATGCCATCGAGACTCTCGGATGGATACTTAGTCAGCTTGCGGAGGTGGACAACAACATGAACTCCGTGGAACGAATCGTCTACTACGCCGACGAAGTTGAACAGGAAGCACCACACCACATCAGCTCAAATACAGTTCCTTATTCCTGGCCCTCCGAAGGCCGAATTGTCATGAAAAATGTTTTTATGAAGTATCGGCCTGGGTTACCTCTTGTTCTTAAAGGTTTGTGCATGACCATTGCACCAGCAGAGAAGATTGGGATTGTTGGCAGGTACCCGACGATTCTCTGCACCATAACTTTCTTCATTCACGACGTTTGCAGAACTGGAGCAGGGAAATCATCAATTATGACGGCTCTGTATCGACTCGTGGAACTTTCATCGGGAAGCATACAGATTGATGGAGTTGATATCTCGACAGTCGGGCTAGAACAGCTGAGAAAGGGTCTAGCGATCATTCCGCAGGACGCTGTAAGTGCTACACAAGGAGACCCGAGACGCAGGACTGACCGCTGTTTTAGTTCCTTTGTAAAGTCATCTACCTGTTTAACCGTGTCGCTTGGCTAATGTGTTGATCAGTCGCTGGCACTCTGAGGTCTAACCTGGATCCTTTTGGTTTGTATGATGACGCTTGCCTCTGGGATGCCCTCAAGCGGGCGTACCTCGTCGACACAGAGGAGAAACTACCTCCTCCGCCTTTATCAGCCACCGAAAGCGACGAGACACTATTTCTTTCGCCTTTGACAGACACTGAAAGCGATGAGGCACTACCTCTTTTGCCTTTATCAGCTACCCAAAGCGACGAGACACTGCCTCTTTCGCCTTTGACAGCCAGCCAAAGCGACCAGGTTGTTAGTCGTTTTGGTCTAGATACTCCAATTGACCATGACGGCAGTAATCTGTCAGTTGGTCAGGTATGCTTTTTCTTTTTCTTTCTCTTTCTACTTGGTCATTGATCGCTTCGCAGCGATCATTGGTATCCTTGGCACGAGCTTTAGTCCACGAAGCGAAAATCCTCATCCTGGATGAAGCAACAGGTACAATCTTATGCATCCCTTGTGTGATATGTCAGGAGCTCAAGTCTAATGTATGTAGGATCCGTGGATTACGAGACCGACAGAAAGATCCAAGATACGATCGCGACAGAATTCAAGGAGCGTACAATTTTGTGCATCGCTCGTACGTCTCTTAGGTCGTTCCCCTGTCCTTTTGTCGACCGTTATGCAGATCGTTTGCGCACAATCTTATCATACGACCGCATCTGCGTTCTTGATGCTGGCATGGTCGTTGTGGGTATTTCCCTTTCTGCATAGAAGCGTCTGCTGATAGAGGATAATGAACTAGGAATTCGATACTCCGGCGAACCTGTTCAACATTCCTGACGGAATTTTCCGCGGAATGTGCGATAGGTCTTCTATCTCACTGGAGGATATCCGCTCTGCGTCGAAGCGGTACTAAGAAAAGGAGCCCGGAAGGATCCGGTTGTCCACGGATACTGTTTATTTCTCGCTTACTGTGTCACTCTTTTCTTATTTGCAACGCGGCACGCACCCCACAGTCCTTACATATTCCATATTAACACAGCAACCTTCCGCTCATTTTGTTATGGACATTCAGTGTCTTTACTAGACGATACACTACTTTTCAATACAGATATAATTAATATCTCAGCTGTTATATTTACTTACTTTCTGGCATCGCTTCTTCAGCTTGCCTTACTTCATAAGATGTACATTCAGAATACCACGCTCGTTTCCACTTTATACAGAAAGACACATAATTGTACGAACTTCATTGAAGAAGGGCTCAGGCTTCTCGTCGTCAATCTATTTAGAGACGCTTCTTTTCGCTGGACCTGATTTTGCGTTCAAGCCGACTATTTCCATCACGGCTTGCAGCCTTCCGGGTCCTTCAGCACGCCGCTTCTACTCGCCAAGCTCACGCCCGTTTTCTTTTCAAGAGCAAATGATGCGAGTAAAATATCGTGAGATTCGGCACGGTCTGCACGGAGACGGGATTAATTTACATTGGAGATACCTCGTACTTTTCTAGGTCGCATGACTCGCATCTGTGCTTCTTCCGCAACGTTACTTTTCTCGTTATGGCGCCCCGGCTCTGGAAGCGCCGAATATATGTACCACTTGCCATAACAACCAGGGGTACCCATTCGAGCACCCCATTGTCCACCACTGGGAGGTCACTGAACAGCTACGACGGCTTCGAAGCAGAGATGCAGAGCCCACCTCGACTCGACGTTTCAACCCTGATTTTCAAGGACCCGTCGTCAAGTCACGCCCTACGTCTTCGGAGAGTAAGCAAGACGTCGAGATCGTTGATGGGATGGTGATGCGCGTGATTGGGGTTGGAGTGTTTCAATTGCGCGTGTTCGGATTCGTTCGGATCCACCCGTGGTCACGGTGGTGATATTAATCAACATTGAGGGGAGGGGTGGGTTGCAGCGCTGAGCAACAGCAGCAGATTCCGGATCCGCCCCTTGCGAGACGTCGCATCATTTTTTGAGAGAACCCGTCGTAACTCTTGTTCCTCGGAGACACATCCTCAGAGGATGGCCCCACATGGTGTCCGCTCGTGCATCATGATTTCGTTCACATCAGTTGATGTGTGATTCCCCCTTGCAGTTTCGTGAATCTCAAAACTGGAAGACTCTGTCAGCAACGTCCGCGCACGAGGAAAGGAAAGGAAAGGACGTTCGTCCCTGGATGTGACTTTTGGTAATTGTGTGCATTGACGGAGGAAGAGGGGGCCTTTGATTGGAATATGAAAGAAAGAAGGAAACGAAAGAGCGCAAAACCGAACTCGTTTCCAGATTCGCCAGTGCGTCGGCAAGGCAAGTGACGTGAAACTTGTCAGGAGGGTCTCGCCCCGTGACGGTACTTGTTCTCTTACTACTACTTCCTCGGTTTACTTTTGCTACAGCAACAAAAACTGCGACAGGGTCCCCACAACACGCCGAGACAAGGAAGAAACAACGCAGCATCAACGAGCTAGGACCAGTTTGGAAGTGCAAGGCACAACACTGTACATTTCGCCAACGCTGGAGAGGTGCCAACCGGTTGACCCCCGCGCAGCGTGTGGAAGCTGCCCTGACTTATCTCCGTCTCCGTACTTCACTTCCGCGTTATCATCGAGTTGCACTCGCATCCACCAAACCACCCTGCAGCAAAAAGTTTCCCGCGTTTTCTTATTGCTACCACACAGAGATACACCTAGAACCGACGCACGTCGTCTCATCTGTCTCACCGTCTAGGAATTAGGTGAATACAACTCTTCCACCCAGTTTTGACGCTAACCCGAACAAGCTTTACAAGTATACCCGGGGACCTCGCGGGCGACTCCCGGATTCAAATAACGCCTCAGCCTCGAGGTGCGAAAACTTTGCAATTTTCCGGTAATACGCGCGGATTACGGTGCCACTTCATACAATATACCTGATCGGAAAGGAGCGAGCACAAATACGTACACCTTTTCCACCACCGTTTCTCGATCCAAACTCAAACGAGAACAGAACCGACTTGTGTCATCGTTTGGTCACTTGATTAGAGTCTTCTTTTTCGGCCGATAGGACACAAGCATGTCAGAAGAGCGACGTGACGAGGCGGGGGCGGAACAGGAGACCAGCCAGGGCGGAGATTCAGATTTGGGGTCTGCCATGAGGATCGTGGGCGGCGGAGGCGTGGATGAGGCGTGCCGTGAAAAGGACCGAGAGGCCGTGTTTTCGGGTGACGCGAGCGAGGGTTCGGCGGGCACAGCGGTCGCAGAGGTCGTTTCTGGCGAATCAGCGACGGAGGAATGTAGTCGGAAGGAGGGGAAGAGCCCGGCTGGGGGAGGTGGGGAGACGGTTGGAGTCCGTGAAGATCAACACGAGGCTCGGTCGAATCGCCGCGTGGGCATTGTGTGTGCGCCTTCAAATTACAAACGCCCTCAGTCACTGCAGGATCTCAAGTCGGACGGAGGTCGTCGTCTTGGCACGACTATCAGCACCGCCGGTACCCCTCGCAGCGCTTCCACCGGGACGACTATTACAAGTGCAACTGCAGCACCTACTTGCTCTGGTCCGCCAGTCATCCCTCCGCGCTCACCTCTTCGTCCTCGTCCTCTCAATTCAATATTCCCTCCAGCTCTCGTCGGAACAACACCCAAAGCAACCGCCTTTAACATCGCCATCGATCCCACCCCACCTTTCGACTACGACGACGACAACGACGCTCAACTGATCCTCATGCCTTCCCTTCGCGAGAGCTTTGGAGGCTCTCTGACGGCCCTGCTTGCTACCCTTGAGGCGGAGACTCTCAACGACAAAGCCCTGCCTCTTCCACCGGACCAAGAAGACGAGCTCAACATCGACTACAGCGACGAGATAGAAGAAGAAGACTATGATCCAGATCAATCCCAGCCCTCTTCTACGGATAGCCTCACCCTCGGCGTCCCTACAAGCCCTGCTCCCACGGGGCCTACTACACCCAATCAACCGACCGTCATGTCAAAGAGAGTCCATGCCCTGCGCGAGCTGCTCTCTTCAGAACGCGCATACGCATCAGATCTAGCATTGATCCGCGACATACACATTCCACTCGCTCTAGGCAAGTCACCCCTTTTCTTTTTATGGCCGTCAGGACTGATCCTTGAACGTGATTTGCATCGCAGGGCAACCCGCTCCTTTCAACACCAATGGCACCTCCAGCCCGCCACCCTTCTCGCCCGGTTCTGGCTCGGGTTCATCGTCACGAACGGTATCCACCGCTTCCGACTCTTCTACAGCTTCTTCACAGCTTGGCCCGCCAATGACCCGTGACGACGTACGCATCATATTTGGGAATATCGGCGATTTGGCAATGTTCTCAGATCACTTTGTCGACCGCTTGGAGGAAGCCCTCGGTGGCGCCCTCGACGGCGGCGGTGGCGAAGATAAAGTTGGAGCATTGTTCCTTGAGATCGTGAGTGTGCATATTCTCTGTCTCTGCGTCGCTGATTCACATATTGTCGGTTGTTGTGCACAGATCCCAGCCCTCGAACCCCCTTATAAGACATACATCACTCGTCACCCGACCGCGCTTGCCCACCTCAATGCCCTTCCTCCCTCTTCAACGCTCTCAGCTTACCTGTCTCACACCCGGACGCTCGCATCTTCGCTGACTCATGCCTGGGATCTTCCATCTCTCCTGATCAAACCGGTACAGCGGCTTCTCAAGTATTCCCTGCTTCTTGGTGCCATCATAGACGCCACTCCCGACTCTCACGGTGACCGTCCGGCACTCGTAAAAGCTCGCGAACGAATGGAGGAAGTGGCCAGAAGCGTTAACGAGGACCGTCGGCGTTGGGAAGTCGTGCGCGAGGTTCTCGGAGGTGCTCCCATCCCCATTTCCAACGGGACGGGCAAATCAAAGAAAGGAAATGGCACTGTCAATGTTGGCGTGGGTGCTGCCGCTTCTGCACACCTGAGTCGGATAAAGACACTTCGCGTGCCTAAGAATAGGGATGTCGTGGAGAACGCTTCCGATAACGCAGAAGCTGTCGAGGTGGCAAGATTGGAAGGCGAGTTGCAGCGGTATGCTGTGTTCTTGGATAGGCTGGCCAAAGATGTCAGGGACTGGCGGCTCACTATGCGCCACGCGTTGGTCGCGCTATGGCAATGGGGCATCACTTTTGGTGCCGTACTGGGGCTCACCCCTTCGCCGGCTGCGTTGGACGAGTCCTATGCCGGCGAGGAGCCTGATTCCGAAGGACGATCGGAAGCGTACGATGCCTTCACGTTGTTGTTGGCCAGTCTTCCGAGTCTCTGTGCGGACATCGAGCAAGAACTGCAAAACTCGTTCATCCCTTTCCTTTGCGACCTGAAGGGTATGATGGAGCCCCCGACGAAGCTCCTGAACGCGATGCACTCACTCGAGCCGCTCCACGTCGCACTCCTTCACACGCCTTTTCCGCAGTCCAAGTCTCGTCGACCGGCGACCGCCCTGTTGACTGCGTCGCAGTCCTACCTGGCCTTGCGCTCTGCATTGTCATCCGAATTGCCCATCCTTTTGCGAGCGATGAACAAATCGACGGGGTTGGCGGTATATATGATTGCCGAGCGCCAGGCGGCGTTCTATGCTGCTGTGGGAGAGCGGTGGGCTGAGCTATGGGATGCGCTCAGGGTGGATGGAGAGAGATGTGGTGCAGCTGAGGAGACGTTGCGAGTGTGGTGGGAACGATGGGGCGATGTCGAGGGGCGCCTTTCGGTAATGAAGATCGCACACAAGGACAAATGGTGGGCGGAGCGAGAGAAGGAGCTGCGGGACCAGGCTGCGAGGGCTGACAAGGAACGAGAGGGTGTCCGGGAGAGCAACGGGAGGGAGCGACCGACGAGGAAGTCGACCGCGCCATCGTCGGCGATACCGACGCCCGAGTCTGGACGTTCATCCACACACCAAGCATCGTCGATCCCTTCGTCACAAGGAAAGCGGCATCAACACCAGCTATCGGGCGATAC
>JBBPNG010000369.1:0-24937 GCA_038091095.1 Leccinum incarnatum
AACGCCGGGGGTGTTGCCATTGCAACGGTCACTGCTAACTTCTAAGGCAAATTTTTGAGGCGTAAGCAGCGCATTTTCTTCCAGTGCTAGCATAAAGGCTGATAGAGCGGTAACAGAATCTGCTCATCGTTTATCTACTTTGATCCTCCACGATTCCATGTAGGCCACGGGAGATGGGTTGGCTGTCCTTCTATAGTGCGCACACATGTTCACTAACGCTCTGCATCCCACACCACGACGGCTGCGATGAGTCCGACGTTGGTCCGAGTCCATGCCCAAGACCGCGCACTCCATCCTATTAGAGTTCCGCTTATTGAAATGGACTTCATTCCGAACTCCTGCGAAACTCAGCCTTATTGGCCAAACTCCATTTTTTCCAGTTTCCCTTCTTTCCCTTCTACCACATCCCCTACAAACTTTGTTGATTTCAATGCTGTATTTATATCATTACAGTGGGTATTTCTTTCGTTCCCGTCGTTTTCCAGCCTCACTTTGAGTCAGTAGGGTCGCAAAATAGTCCAATCCGACAGCACCTGGAGTGTCGGGATCTGGAAAGAGCTGGGCACTTGGCGCGAGCGCTTCTATAGCATGTTGGCTAGTTTGGATCTCCATGGTGTCGGTGCCGTATGAGGGTGTTTTTTCTTTCTTTCTTTCTACCGCCGATGGCGCGTCAGTGAGTGCTTCGTCTTCGTAAAGAGCCCTTGATTGAGCCTATTGCCGAACGACCGCACATCATCCTATTTTACGTTTCTTCCTCCGCGTTCAGCCCTACCTCCATGACATCTTACACAAACTTTTGCTTCGTGCAGTACATCCGCTACATGGCCTTCTTTGGGGAAAACGATTGTCTCCGTAATGGTTTCGCCGAAACGTTCTGGTTCTATTCGCAGAATCTACCCATCATCAAACTCCTCTTACCCGAGCAGCCTGAGGTCTCTGCGTCACGCTTCTCCTGTCCTTCTCTGCGAATCCGGTATGTGTTGGATTGATTGAAGCTGATTTCAACGCTCGAGACTTTCTTCCGCACGTCCCTAGTGTGTGTGTACTTTAAGTCAGTTTGTGGGCAGGGCTGGTTCTATCGTCGCGCCATGGACCAACAACCCCATACTGTGATAAACAAGTCGTTCATACCACCGCCTTTAGAGACTCCAAGACGTATCCTTTGTTCCCCCAGTGTCGGTGCGGCGACAAGAAATTCGTGCGTATACTCTCGTGTTTTTCTGTCGTTTATGTCTTTGATCTCCGCTCAAGAATGAGTAAAGTTTCGACTGCATCAGCAAAGACTCCAACGCAGCTCCCATCGCAATCGCCTTGGGCGAAGGGCCCCCCGCCGAACAGCAATTCTTCAGCTCCCTCGCCGCGTTCTCAGTCTCCTGTTCCTTCCCATGTACCCTCTCCGATAACTATCTCTCACACCCGCCGTCCGAGTGCGTTAGGCCAGGGCGTGCCAATCGAAAAAGGTGTCAGTGTCCCGCGAAATAATGTGGGTTCTGTAAGACAAGGTTCGTCGTCCTCGTCTCGCTACCTTTCCATCCTCATCTTTTCATCCTAGATTCCGCCGCCGTCACTTTTGGTTCCATAGACGAGACCCTGCCCCCCTTGTCATCTTCACCCGCAGCCACGCCCGTGGTCAAAACCGAAAGCGTAAAGTCATTCGGATCCGTACCTGCTACCCCGACCACCCATGTCAACGGTAAATTTCCCATTCCTCTCTCGAACGCTGGGCCTTCGAAGTTCCATGCTCGTCCCGCTTCCTCGTCAACATCCAGTATGACGTCGCCGTCTATTACCTCCACCGCATCCTCATCAGCAATTTCTGCTTCGGCAAAACCCACTCCCAAGAAAGCCGACATTGCAAAGTTATTCCAGGGTTCTTGTTCTGCACCTCAACAACCGTCATCAGACACTTCCTCTCCTTCAACTCGACCGTCTAATTTGCCTCCACATCACCAACCCTCCTCGTCTGGACAGCACCCCCCACAACCTCCTGCGCAACCTTCCCAGTTAGGTCCGCACCAGTTTGCACAATTTGTACCCGGGATGCGATCACTCCCTCGCGCCGTGCCTAATGGTACCGGTGCTTCTCCTCGACCCATGGCGGCAACACAGGCGAAGAAAGAAGGACATTATCCCTCAGGTGGTCAAGTGATCGCCTAAGGACTGGGAAATTGGGGGAGCGTGGGCGCCATTGATAAAATCGCCCTACCCGTTCGTAGGGTATGGCGCGCAGGCGTCGTCTAAGGACCAGATACCGTTCCCGCCCCTGCCAAGCTCATGCAGGGAAAAGCGGAGGTCTCCTCCGTCCGGCGGTTTCAAGCACCAACGGTCCTCAGGACTTGAACAACGTACACAGGAAGGAGTTGAAGAGGAGGATGAGAAGACGAAGATGAAGGGGAAGAGAATGAAGATGGCAGTGACGCGCAGTAACGTACGTCTGGTTTTATGTCCAGTCTATTAGGTCAGCCCATCCCTCGCGATATCCCTTCTAGTTCCGTCGTCTGCACGACTCATCCGACTCCCAAATCGGATACGTCACCCTTGTCCAATTTACGTTCGGCGCACTCGAGAGCCATGGAGTCGTCCGGGAACCAGGAGACGTCGTCCGAGTCGCCCATGTCGCAAGTTTTCAGTGCCTCCTCAATGTCGAGCCACACGTCTGGCTACGGCAGCCCGACTCCCATACCGCCCGTAGCCTGGTAGAGGGCGCTCACGCGCTGGAACAATACCTGCATGGCCGTTTTCGCTGTCTCCAGTCACGTTCCCTGGGCGGATGCCCCCAAGGATACACTCAGCTGTCGATTGTAAGGAGCCGTTGCAGCTCGTACAGCCTCGTAGCGTCATGGATGATGTGGCGTCAGAATATGTCAGCTCGTTCATTCCTGTCTACATTTTTAACATTCGCTTAGCATCCAAATCACCTTCTCATCTTCTCAAAATCTCTGTTGCACATGCGCTCGCACAGTCTACTCTACTTGCGATGTACGAGTCCACTGCCTCCCGCGTTCTCTCGGACCCCCTCGCACTCTCTATTCCGCGCCAACTTGCCGAGTCCGGCGCGCTCTCATTAAAACGCAGGGACGCGCTCCGCCTGACGGGCCGACTTTTCAAGCTGCGGCGCGACGTCAACCTCGTATCGAACGTCCTCGACATACCAGATCTATTTTGGACGGAAGCCAATCTCGGCGGGCTGTACGAGAGCGTGCGGGAGTACATGGAGGTCGAGAGGCGCGTCAGGGCGTTGAACGAGAAGCTCCTCGTCGCGAGTGATTTCGTGAGTGGAACCGTTCTCGCCGAGTCTTTCTAGTTTTAGTTTGTGAACGTGTTCGACAGCTTGACGTGATACACGATCACTTGAACAACAGTGCGATGGAACGGATCACTTGGATCGTGATATGGTACGCGTTCAGATGTTCTGATCGTCCGTGTTCTGATTCAGCGCTTGTCAGGCTCATCATTCTCGTTATTTTTGTCGACATGGTCAGCGTTTTTTGGTTGTTCATTTGTAATTAACGTTGACTGTTCGGTTTGTCCAGGGTGAGGTGTTTGCTCGGTTGGTCGTTCACATGCCCGATTCTGGAGAGAGGTCGAGCGTTGGAAGTGTGGTCGTGAGGAACTTGATGCCTCGTGGAGGTCTCGTGAAGGTGCTCGTCAGAGTACTCGATGGAGTCAACAAGCGGTAGTAACTATCGCAGAGAAGACAAGGTATTGTGGACGGGTTCGAAGATTGGCCTGGTGCGGATAATTATGACTTTGTTGGCGGACGTTCTCTGCTCTTCCATTATTATCATCGGTCTTTTGTGCTTGTTTGTGGAAGGTCATCCCCATCAAGGGCATGCAACCATCATATATCATAAATCAATTGAATACATTTCATTGTACCCGTATAGTGCTGTATGTATGTAGCATGACTAGAATTTAGTCGTTCGCGATCATGGACGATGAGGATGACGTCGACCACGGTATTACTTTTCTTCGTGCATACATACATATCTTATGGGGTCTTGCTGTAGTAGGACGCCGTTCCAGGGCAGAGCGTGAGCGTGATGTTGGCGTTACCGCAGGTATAGTCGACTTCGTTGGCTGGGGTGTATCCGGCTGTGATGTCCGAAAAAAAAAAGGTCATCAAAAAAAATCGCATACACGGACAATCAAAAAAATTAAAATTAAAAAGAGGACACTAACAGGCACCGTCGTTGTCTGGGAAGGCGTACGCGTTGGAGCAACTGTTGTAGTAAAAGGGGCTGTTGGGCCCAGGGCCGGCGTTCTTTACGCAGCCTCCACCGCCAACAGGGAGGGCGCCTCCGCTGCAGTCTTGGGCGGACGCGCAGCACGGCGAGTAGCAGCTTCCACCGGGACCTGGTACAGGCTGTTCGGTAAAAGTAGAAGGGGCAGGAGAAGGGGATCAGCACATCAACGAACGCGCACGCACACACGACCGACACGACGTCATGTCAGACCACCCATATGTTGTGCGTCCACAGTCGGTCGTCTCAGGTCGAGTGAGCGAAAGGGAAAAGAAAAAAGACGCTTACATATTTACACGTTTGGAGTGTGCACGAGAACTTGTAGCAGCTGTCGTCCGCGGCGGAGATCGCCATCCCGACGTTGTATCCACATATGAGGGAGATATCACGCTTCCCGGAATGGCCCACTTATCGTCGATTAATCGGTCGTTGGATAAACAGCTCGGAGGACAGAGAGACTCGCTTACAAAATTGAACTCGGCTCTACTGAACGGCGTCCTGCCATCCCATGTTGGACCACCGGTCGTGCAGACGGACCCGTCGGTCGTGCAGTTAGTACCTTGGAGATCGACGTGAGAAGCAGTAGTCGGGGAGAGCAAGGCAGAATGCGAGAAATCGTGGAGTCGATCCATTCACTCACCGACGTTGATTGCACCGTCCCAGTCGGGGCTGATGCCCATGTCGATCGACGAATTTGAGTCGACAATGACTTTTTTCTTTATGGAGCCATAGCTCTCCTGTGTGTACAGGAAGACCGACTGGTCACACGAGTTGACGACGGTCATGGACTGGGCGTGCGCCATCAAGGCAGCAGCCACAAGAGCGAGAAGCGAGAGTGCAGACATTCGGAAGTAAACTAGGAAGTAAGAGAGTAAGATAATTGACGATGAAGTTCGCCTGTAGATCTTCAAGGGTTACCTTTATATCCTGTCTCTCCCTTTGGGTTGGGACTGATCATTGAGGTGCCACCTCTGATGGCGCGAAAGGTACACGCATGATCCGCATTTCCTGATTGGCAGATTTAATATTTCAATCATTCCAAGGCTGATGAGGGTGTGGTTGCAATGACATACATTGATCCCACCTGATCGCCAATTGAATCCAACAACAATCTATTCTTGTCTTCCATCGATGTTACTTGACTTGGTTTTGGGTGCAATGAATAGCAGGCTTAAAGTTCCTGAAAGGCAAAAAGCGGTAGGAAGTGAGGCTGGACTTGTTGCTAAAACCATCCATGACAGACTTGATCTCTCGGCCCGTCTGATCCGTTGGAAGCCTAAGAAACCAATTGGAAGGTTGGCGACTTCGACGACAGCGCTGTTCGGTCATCCGTCCAGCCACAGATAATGGAACAGCCCGAACCAGAGGGCCCCCACGAAGCGGCAGAGGGCAAGGACAGTGTAGGATTGTTGAGCGTCGCCCCACGCAGCCTGCGTTCGTCATAACGTGAGCAGCAGTCGCGATAGAACACGGCATTTCCAGAGCCGGCTTCGCGTGCACGTGCATGCAATAGCTTATCCAGAGCTTGGGCAACGCCCCGCAGTCGTCGGTCGATCTGGTGCAGTTGATCTACAGCCGGACTCACTTGTCGCTCGGTGTCCTCGTCGGATTCGTTATCACATTCTACTGGGAGCCCGTCGGCATTCATTCAATAATTAGTACCGCTACCTGACCATTCAATGACTTGGATCATGTAACATAACACGCTTGTCTTGTGTTCAGTGCGATGTCAGCAGAATCAATAGGCAAGGCCCTCCAGGCGCTCCTAAATGGCAGTAGACAAAAACAGAACCTCATGTGTGTCAAGTGCTCAACCGTTAAAATTGAAATGGACGGCTAGTACAATAGTCAGTAGGAGGATTGAACGAACGTTGAGAACCGTTGAACACTGACTCGGACGGAGCGTGACGTGGTGTGACAGTCTCGACATCCTCCTTGATCAGGCCTCTGAGCAGGCCTCAGGCTCCACTTCTGCTGTCAGCTCGAACCAGCAAGTCCGAATCGGGAATAAGCGGTGTCCAAGCCCAACCTCTCCTTTTACACCTCGACACACTTGTCAAATGTAGTAAAGGTTCTACCGAGGCTTAGCGGGCTCAGCTCTCTGGAGGGTGGTGTGTCAGCGATTTTTTGGCATAGCTTCAAGTTGAGACATCGATTCGAACTTCGAACGGAGGAGCTTACATTATACTACGGGCTTGTTCACTCTCTACGCCGAATTAGTACGTGTCCCCCAAATCATTTCGATGTCCACTGGCAGTCTCTTGCAGGGATCAGGTCAGTGTAGTTGAAAGTTTCCAGCATCCAACGGTCCTTCTCGCACACGAATCCTCACTTCGTCGCTAGCAGTCGAGCTGCCGGAGCCGGGACGCGGTGCATTTTTGGAGTCGACAGTTCACCTCCGTTCCTCACTTGAGTCATCGTATTGACAGCTCGACTAGAAAAGCCCTCACAGACGAGTTCCGTCGAGTGTCATTCATGATGTCATTAATTTCCATGGTCCATCTTGACGCGAGGAAGGTCTCAACATCGATGTACAAGCCATTACCTCCCGTATCCGCTCGGAGTTGCCCAGGTTTGCCTGTTTCCTTCTCCCCTCTCTGTTTTGCGACTTCCAGCATGCCGCGAGTACATGTACTATGCGCTTATTGCATTATCCGATAGAAAACCGGTTCACATCCCATTGCAGATCACCAAATATCGTGTTCAAGACCTGTCGTCAGATCTCAAGTCGTTGACCGTGCGCGCTTCCATACCGTATCGCGGAGAGCTTGCATACATGGTGAGCTTCCTTGAAGAGGAATCCCGCTAATTCTCAAGGACAATTTTTAAGACATACATCTCTGGACTTTATCGCCCCATAGATTAGTGATCAAAACTCATTCATTCTGACGCGGAACTGCGCACAATGTTGTGCTGACTTTTCAAGCTTAATTGCCAAAACCCTCCTACCATACTATTTACACCTGTGTTCACTCGATACCAGGAGACATACGACACAATAGGTTGGTGATCAAGCCTAAATATAAACCTATCAGCACGAAGGACTAAAATTTCGTTTGGTCTCTTAACTAGGTTTAGATTTCCCAGCCCCCGAGTTTTACATCCATTCAACATAGTACACTGTGTCCTGGAACATTGGGGATCTCGTCCGGTTCTGATTGGTTTTTATTGACAGTGCCGAGATGTTTCGGCATTCTAGGGCGTGTCTCACTCATCTACGCACTAAAGAGCTGAAGGGACGTACGTTCCCTGAAACCTCAGGTTCTTTGGTTTGCTGATTAATCGAAACCTGAATGTTACCATTTACGTCACGTTGCGCACTCACTCCCTTCCAGCACTCCAGCAAGTCACTCCTATTCACCGGAACACTGATATGCGTTCAAGCAAGGGGTATATGTTGATCGTGAAGTCTATTTTAAGACCTCGCCGCCGCCAATCAACCTTAAATGTTCTGTATGCAGCTGGTTGCCTCAACGTCTGGATTGGCGACTCGGATCCGAACTACGCCTTCTTTTGCGATGGAAGTATGCTTAGGGGGATGCGAGACGAAGGCACCGACACGCGTACATCCGGTTACGACGCGGTCGCGATCAAGTTGTTCAACGATGTGAGCATGGACTGTTACTACCTCGAGTATTACGCTCAGCGCGTTGGTGGTTCTTCTTCCTCCTTTGGAGTTGCCAGTGTACCGGCTAATCGGGACCCACAGGTACATTCGAACCTCTGAAACACCTTTAAGTTCACAAGCACAAATCGGTCGGTCTGGGCCTTAGCAGCAGTAAATTCCCTGGGTTCGAAGACAAAGAAGTTCTCCAGGAACGTATGTTCGAGGCTGTGCGGATCATGGCAAGCTGCACGCGTGAGATCGTGAACGAAGCGTTGCAACGCATCTTGGTCTCTCAGTATGGTTTCTCGTCTCACGAGGATGACAACTTGCTTACGATGGATGACATGAAGTGCAAGTTGCAGCTAGTCAAGGAGCTGACGGCATCTGGGCAGATGCGTTAACCTCAATGTGGAATAGTGAAGTATAGATACCAAAGGATATCTCGCACACTCGCTCCGCAGGTTTTTCTCCTTCTCTTCATTTCTTCCCGCTCTTTATCTCTCATCGTTGCAATCCTCCGTACTATCATCTTCACTTAACTGTCGTCGCTTATTTTCAGTCACAACAATCAAGTGCTTTCCTGCCTGCCTGTAGCCTACTGTAATTTCTACTTTTCTACTTACCTTTCACCTTCACTTCCTTCGTGTAATCGCAACGTTCTGTATAACTCCTATGTAGCTGTCTCTTATTCAAGTTGGTGTTCGTTTCCTGCCTACTTAGTATGTTGCCTCCTCCATCCACAATGGCAAGCAAGGTGTGATGGCAACGCCGCACCCTCGTATTCCAATGTCGTCAAAAACCGTAGGAGTGACCGAATGGAATGAAGAATCCTACTAAGTACTTAGTCACGTTGCCGTTTATGGAGGCTATGTATCATGCGGTTTGATTGGACTCTGCCAGAGGCAACACTTATTAATTGTCTGACCTTTATGTCACCTGAACCAAACCATGACTCTAAAATCTGAAGAAAAAAAAAACTCCCTTCGGATCCTGTACCGGGAGCATGGAATTACTGAGGGTTGCAAGGTCGAGTTTCGGAAAATGGGAATGACTCGGAGGGCCTTTCTGGCTGACGGGTGGTACTACCAACTTGAAGGGTGAGTGCCATGTACGTATTCACGGGGGGGGTTTTTTTTTTCGCTACAGTTTCATTTTTGCATCGTCCTCAGACTACGCTATACTAGTAGCGTCTGACTCGGGACGAATCGACATCTTGAATTGCGGCCCAGAATGCAGCAGCTGTGTCAAGTTATACCAAGAAACCTTTGGAAAGTCTGGCGCGCGACGCATTGTCCCTGGTCAATATCTTGCTACGGACCCTAAAGGACACAGCGTCATGATTGTTGCAGTAGAAAAGGCGAAGCTCGTTTACATCCTGAACTCTTATGCCGCTGCCAACTTGACAATTTTGTCACCTTTGGAACAATGCCATCATACAGCATATTTCCGGTCTTGATGTTGCATTTCGAAGTCGACTACACAGAATCTGACAATGATCCAACTAGGAAAGCCTTCAATAATACCGAAAAGGTGTGTATATCACTTTCCCCCTTTGAATATCCGCCTAGATGCTAAAATATCATGAGCTGGACCTAGGTCATGACCACGTTATCCGGAAATGGAGTGAACCCAGTGACCCTCGTTCAAATATTCTTGTCCAAGCCCGTCGATCAATCGATTTGATGGGTCGATTTGTATCCTTGTTTGTTGTGAAGACCACATCGTATATCAGTATAATCGTTGCAACCGTCATGCACAATGTGAAGGTCTGTTACTTGATGAATCGACGCTCCTATTTGCTTAATGCATACACCATTAGGGTGTCTTTTTCTTTCTCCTCAAAGCGAAGACGGGGGTTGCAACAAACCACGAGGAAGACGAAGTCAGGGCACTAAAGATCAAGTATTTTGTCGCTGTACCCGTGGATTGCAGCGTCTGTATTCATGAATCCGGTTTGTTTATTGTTTCCGAGGTCGGCGACCAGTGAGTTTTTGAGTTTTCGCTTGTGTCCTAGTCTACCACTCAATTCCGACTAGTTATCTTGACAACTTCCAAAAGCTGGGCGATGATGACAGCGAGCCTGGGTTCAGCTTGACTTCTTACGCCTCGTTTGGCATGGGCCGCATGGCTGATCCCACTGTCCCGTTAGTACCACCTGCCCATTTACGCCCCCTCCCCCCGTCCTCTAGATAACCTGGCTCTTTCCGACGAAGTCTTTGGACCCAAGACTGGACTTGAAAGTGATGAACGTCTTGCCGAGTTCGGATACTCCCCAAATCCTGGCGGTCCGTGGTTGGGCGCACGCGGTTCATTTCGGATCCTTCGTCGTGGTCTGGACGTAGAGGAATATGTCAGCGCAGTCCTTCTAGGCATTCCTAATGCCGTTTGGACGACTAAACAGCGTGAAGCGGTACGTCACAACTTACGTCCATTGATTGTGTCGGGTTTACGTCTCCGCAGACAAGTTTGATTCGTACATCACTCTCTCGTTTGTAAACGACACGCTGGTATCGTCCATTGGTGAGACAATCGAAGCAGGGCTTCCTTTTCTCATCTTCATCGATAATCTCTAATTTTCGCAGTTTAGCTAATGACGACAGATGTCCTTCTCCAGGTTCACCCTCATGGCATTCATTCGGCACTTCTTGGTTGATTGTCGTGTCAATGAAAGGTGTATTCCCGATCGTAGGACTATTGTTGCGGCCAAGACGAACAAGCGTCAGGTAGTAATTGCCCTGAGCTCTGCAGAGCTTCGAATTTGATGGATGGATAGCCCAATGAATACCAGGATAGGAAGGTAATAGAGTCGGCGGTCATTGCGCTGAATATTGCAGAGGTCCCTGAAGGCCGTCAATGAACGCCCTTCCTGGTGCGTCAATTGAAATCCTGTCTTTTATATTAGTTTTTACAACGATTTCTTCTTACAGGTCATGCGTGTGAGGAGCAAACCGTTCGTACCATTTCGTTGGATTCGGAAAGCACTCTAGAGACCATCAGCTTACGAGCATTGACTGATCCGTCATCTACCATTAGTATAGCCGAGATGTTAGGCGCGAGTATCAGTGAAACCCAGCCAACGTTTGTCAACATAGGACTGCAGAATGGTGTTGTTCTTCGAACGCTGGATCCGTTGACTGGTTAGCTCACTAACACACATGCGCGGTCAGTTATCTCATCAGCCTAATTTGTCAAACTTGTCATCTTCTCAAAGTTTCATAGGGACGCGTTCTATCAAACTGATTAGCGTTCAGATACAGCAGAAACGCCATCCCTGAGCCTTTGTCCGGGTCGCGGATCAACTACACGCATCAAATTCTCTACTAGGACAATAATCAAGCAACATTTTTCTCTAGCGGTTGTCTCGTTCAGTACTCAAGGAGGGCAGCTTCATCTAGTTGTGGCACAGTATCCGACACGTTCGTTGCACCACGGTCATGTACAAACGGTTTCTTGCTGACATGCAGATCTGTTGAGGACGGTGGCAGTCGGGGACTGCATAAAATCGAAACAGATAATGTTCCTCTGACGGTGATAGCTTTCCACGGGCGAAGGCTTGTTGCAGGCGGCAGTGCTTACGAGATTGGCAAAAAAAGCTTCCGCAAAGCTGAAAACAAAGTCAGTTCGGTTATTCGAAATTGTTGCATGGCCTGACTTGAAGTGTAGACATTTCGTCTGCCGGCGCATTGTCACAATTAACACACAAAGTTCCAGTATTCTTGTGGGTCAAGAACGGGCTAGTACCTAAGAAGCGTCCGTTGTCGTGCTATTTCGCCGCATCTAAAACCGAGGAGAATACAAATAGATATGCCGTGTGCAAGATTCAATTGTTTTTTTTTTGGCTGTCTACGAAGCACCAGAAATTTTTTAGGTTGCTCATTTTCGCCGAAGATGTACCAGGATGGATCGTTGCAACGACCAAGGTCGACTATTGTACTGTCGCGCAAGTGACCGGTTCGGGAATGTGTTCATCAACCGGAGGGTCTCGAGCTGGTTTACTTCAAACATGAGCAGAGTGGTGTCTGCACCACGAAAGAATGCTGTGGATAAGCTAGATAATCGCTCTTACCCGCCAGTATCCTACATTTGATGAACTTGCATTAGCTTGTCAAACGGACGAAGTATAGTAGACTCAAAGAATATTGACTCAACTCTGAGATCTGAAGAGTGACCCAGACTACGTCTGAAATGTGGTATAGTACTAAGCGCTGGCAGGTGTGGTTGTGCTTCCTGCTTCTCTGAGTCATTCAAGTTCCGTCCTGACTCCAGCTCGCCTACTTGTGCTAGTTTCTTGACTCTTTTCTTCCTCGTGTTATCTAGAGCATACTGCCTTCCCATTCTCCTCTCCGACGACCGACCTTCTGGTGTCAGGGATCCAGTCGCTGCTCCAATCAATTCCCTGGTCTCGCCACCCGCGACTGGATGCAAAGATCGATAAAGGTCGAGGTAAGACATTTTGACATGGTATTTCAGGATTGCCCACAACTATTCCTAGTTCGGTTCGACTCTCTGGAATGATACGTCTCTACGTCCGCCCAACTCCACTACCCAGTTTCCGAGACTCTTGCAGTTGGGTTTTTCGAGGATAGCCACCAGGTATCGCTTCTCTCCGGCTATTCGTTCCCGCAGCATTTTCACTCTCGCCGAAGGCAATCCCTACCGCCGTATACAGACCGAGCTCCTACGAAGCCCTCGAACTGTCCGCCGGAAGTCCATCCATGTGACCCAGAAGAGCCGCCGCGCTGAACCGAAACCCACTGGCAGGGCCTGAGACCCGACGTCACAGACACGCATACGCTGGCACAGCTTGGCCGTATGGTCACAAACGCCTACCAGCTTCCCTGGAGGGATAACTAGTATGAGCTCAATCCTTTTGGAATCTCAACGCCGTATGTCTCCTGGTCCATGCATGCGTTTCGTTACTCCCTCTGACTCGGAGCCCTTGCTTTGCAGAGCTTTCCCTTTGGCTGTGGCGAAGGCGAGGGACAGGATTCTCAGCCTCGTGTCCCACTCCCGAGACAACAACGCGACCGTCGTTGCACGACAAGTCCATGGGCCCACGTCCAAAAAGGACAGGCACAACGACAACCTGCTCTTCCCCTGCGTGTCGACTCCGCCTGGGTCTTTTCGACTGTGTGTGACTGCTTTCATTGGTCCGGCGACCTCCACAAACAGTACGACGACTCTAATCAAAGACGATCTTGCCCTTCCGGCTTCGTAAGTTGTCTCCCTCATCGAACCCTCCTATTTCATCACACGACCCATGTTCAGAAACTCGTCCAGGACGTGCGATCTCTGTTTCTCGACGCCAACTTATGTTGGTCGGATACAGCCTCGGGGGGAGCAGCCTCACGTCCCTTTTGGGCGCTACGTTCGACCCTGCCTGCGATTGCGTTCGAAGCGCCTGAGAACGGGTGGCAACGCATAGCCTCCACCTCCCGTTACCCCTCTCCCGTCCGGAGTGGGTCTGTCGCCCGTGCCATCACACACATATACCGCGACATGGATCCAGCAGAACTGCACCGGAGTCACTTCGTTCTGCGTCCAGAGGGGCTACGTACTCGAGACGCGGTGTCATCTCGAGCGGGCAATTGTGTATGATATTGTAACGAGGCTCGGATACGTGCCATTAAAGAGTTGGATTGAAATGTGTTAGATATGGAGGTACTCTAGCCAAATGAAGAGAACGGAGCAGTGCGCCAAGTGTCCGCAGCTCGCGAAGAGGTCGACTGACGACTTGGCGGCTACTATCCGTCATCCCGCTGAGTGACGGCTGCCGTTCTCGCGACGGCCTCTCGTAAGCGTCGGGTACTGCCAGCGCAATCTCAACTCTGGACCGCCAACAACATCTGCCCCGGGGTGCGAACTCTTCTAATTCCAGCACCTAGTAATACCAGGAGACATACTACACAATAGGTTGGTGATCAAGTCTAAATGTAAACCTATCAGCACGAAGGAAGGACTGAAATTTCGTTTGATCTCTTAACTAGGTTTAGATTTCCCAGCCCCCGAGTTTTACATCCATTGAACATAGTACACTGTGTCCTGGAACATTGGGCATATCGTCTGATTGGTTTTTATTGACAGCGCCGAGATGTCTCGGCATTCTAGGGCGTGTCTCATCTAAGCACTAAAGAGCTGAAGGGACGATATTGATATTGTACGCACAGGGCCCCAAACATGGGCATCATACTAGCGGGACGCATCCTTGGAGGATTATTCGGCTCTGTGGCGTTTGGCCTCATCGGAGGTAGTATCGCGGATATATGGAGTGAGTGATGAATGAACCGGAGTTCTTTCCCCGCTAATGTCCTGCAGGCGAGGTTTACCAATGACAATGTTTGCTTTTTCGTCGATCTTTACGATTGGATTTGGATCGGTTATCGGAGGAGTGATCGAATCTTCTCTGGGTTGGCGATGGGATTCAATGGATACACGTCATGGAAGGCAACACTCTTTTATTTCACTGATAACACAACACACTTATCCAGGTCTTCTTCACTTTTCATCGTCGTGTTATTGTTGATGAGCGAAACACGCTCCTCCGTTATCCTCATCCAGATTGCACGGTCGCATCGGAAACTCATGGGAAATGGCATTTATAGAGCCAAGGCGGAGATCAATAAAGAGAGTCTTTGGAGACTTGTCAAGAAAACCTGCACTCGTCCAGTATGTGTGTTGTAACAGACTTGGTTTCAGCCTACATCGTTGATTTGCGTTTGTATGTTAGATTTTTTACTTACCGAACCCATCGTTCGAGGCATCCGAGTCAGTGTGGGTCTCTTTCGACGTCGCATGCTCCCTTCATTAACTAACATGATGACGCTGGGCTGTAGGTATGGTGTGGTTTCACTTGGGGAGTGGGTTATTGCCTACTAGAGTGCGCGATCCTGCCTTTAGCTCGTACATTCGTTGACTCATCGCACATGTAGATCAGTGCCTCCCATATTCCAAACCGTGTATGGCTTCAATGTCCAGCAGACCAGATATGTATATACAATAAGGTGAGCCGAATCTATACTAGTTTGGATATGTCACTCATAGTAGGATACAAACATCGGTGCCATCATCGGATCTTTCGCCAACATGTACCAAGATAAACTCTGCAAGTGGGTGTTTCTGAACGTGTTCTAAGTGCAGTTGAAAACGATGGGTCCTATAACCAGGAGTCACGTTGCTCGGAGGCACCAGGAGGCGCGGCTTCACATGACTTGCGTCGCTGTGCTATCCCTCCGAGTCATCCTGACCTACAAGTTGACGCCGGCAACATACCCTGCACCCAGAGTACCCCATACCGCGGCTGCGTCCAAGTGTCTCTAGTTCTGTTGTATCGGCAGAAAACCCTATGAGGTGTGGTTTAATGTTGTGCAGTTCTTGAATAAGCACCGACGCTATTTGCTCTAGTCTGAGGGTGTTGCCTCCAGGAGTTCCGGCATCCAAGTCCGTTCCAGGAGTTCCACCGAGTTCTGTCCCTGCGTAGTCAAGCAGGACGTCACTTGCCACTCCCTTGCTACCATCGCAATGTACCTCAGATGACGGCCGAACGTGCTTTCTGGTACGAGAATCAGGTTGTCCTGCGAATAATCAAGTTCCCTTGCAACTCCATCCGCAAGATTGCCGCCCGCGCACTCACTCGAGTCCAAGTCTATTTCATCCAAAGTCCATCCAACCTGCACGTCATGTTCCGGGGTAATCCTACCTGGTAATATGGAGTCGGATACCAGAGGGGTTTGGAAGGCTGGGAATATGGTTCTCAGATATGAAAAAATTCACAGCATCAACAACAGCGACGCACATTGGCATTCACGCCCAAAGGCTGGCATGTTTCTGTCTTGATTGAAGCAAAGGGTTCTCAGGTAAGTCATATTCCGCATACCCGTCCGACGCTATTTACCCAGTATCATCGCCATAGCACCTGGAAGAGAGTCAACGTCATGATGACGTTGCTCTTCCCGAGCAAGAACGCCGTACAATAGTAGTCGCGGTGGCTGAAACGCACTTGGCGTTTGGGCAGGTGGTATATTGCGGCTCGCCACCCCGGACCGTCACGGTATTGAAGCGATACCATTCTCGCGGTTATGTCGATTGCATATCATATAATTCACCCCTGAAGTTCACTGTAATGTTACTTAACGCGTCTTGCAGACCAGGAGCCTGGAGTATGGTCATGCAGAAACCCCACTCTGCCCTCCGGGGGTGGCTTATGATCAAGTTGAAGCCTATCATCGCTTCGCACGTCGGGCCCAGGTTCGTGGTCACGTAAAGGTGCGTGGTCGCGTAGAGGTGCGTGGTCGCGTAGAGGTGCGTGGTCGCGTAGAGGTGCGCGGTCGCGCAGTCGCTCACCCGGGCTGCAGCGGGTCCGCCGAGCTTATGAATTCTTGGCACTGAGGTTCTTATATAAAAGGTGGTCTCACCGAGTAAAACATCGGAATCCTCTCTAGAAGCTACGGTAACTCGTACGTCCCACTGATGTCAGCCAACGCCGACCATGATCAACGCTTCGCATCCGCATCGCCGACCGCACGGAAGCGGACATCTTCATCTGCTTTGCAGCTCGGACCCAGGAAAAAACCGTGCGTTTATATTTAATAACAGCTGATGATACTGATTTTGCGCTAGGACAACCCAAGATCCTCTTGTTCATCACGGTCGACACTTCGGCCGGGCTGTACATGCATTTTGTAACGTTCAAACTCTCATTAACAATGGCCTCGTCCTTATGGCTAACGACGAGGACGAAGAAACACTGACAGCTGCGTATGTTCCTCTACTTCGCTCCCGCAAAAAATTGTACTGAACTTTCTTCTGAAATCAAGGGAACGGAAAGAATATACAGTATTTCGAGAGTTGTTTCGAACAGTTACTGGGATCGAGCGTCGGCTTATGGACTCGTCAGAGGAAGAGGTAATGGCAATCGCCGATCTGGTGTGTAAACCACTTGGAGATTACGTGACTCACTAATTGGCTACGGATGTCTTCGACAGATCCAGAAAGGCGCCAACGGTGCTAGGGCCGATGATACCAAGGGTATGAAGGGTGCCATCATCGACTGGATTACCCCTAAGGGCCAGTCGCTCAACCCACATATTCCTCGTAATGCCAAGGCTGGTCGTGGTTTCAACCACGATCGCACTGGAGCTTTGCTTTGTCCCGCTGGCCTCGATTGGGCTAACACTGAGTAACAGTTTCATTAGTCTCTCGATGGCTCATTCTGATGCAATTGTAGGACCCGTGCAAAGCTCGTAAATGGTCAAATTCAAGTGGCCGGAGATCAGTGGCCGATCATGCTATACGCAAACTATACCTATGACGCTGAGGACCCTTGGAATGGTCTACTTCGCAGCGGCCTCCTCGTTTCTGTAAGTTCTTATCGTTCAAAGTCATCCATTTTGTGTGCTGAGGACACTCGTTCTGGCAGGCATTCAAGCACATTTTTACATCACCTAGTTCTGTCGATCAGGAACCAAAGGCCACCCGATCCGGGAATGCGCGTATTCATGGTATGCGTTGTGTCACGAAGGCGTCGATTGCGTACGCTGCCACTCAGGTTAGTTGTAGATTTCGACTTTTTTTTCAGCTTTCTTTTCATCCATTCCACAGGCTCGCTTTGCTTTAACATCAGCCCAGGTTTTCTCGCGCACGGATCTCACAACTGACTCCGAGCGTTTCTATACCAGTATTCTTGAGTTGCTCGAAGACACTAACGAGAAAGATGAGGTGGATCACCTCATGGCATGGTGGAATCGGTAAGAACTCGTTTGCGGTCGCATGTCTTGTCACTAAGCAATGCTAGTAGTCAAGTATTTCCACTTTACACTGAGGTCGAGCGCCTTCCGTCCAAGAACAGCGCACTCGCGAGGATTCGTGAGAAACGCAAAGAAGCTAATGAACGAAACGCAACTGCTGGTGGCGATTACGAGTGAAGTTATATGTATGATCTCATATTCGTACATAAGTAGAGTACTGTTCTCGGAGTCAATCTCGATCATTACACTGGTCGTTATCCCAATATGAGAAGTTGATCGGTGCACATCTGCATGCATCGTGGCGGCACAGATTAGGAAAACCACAAAAGATAGACAATAACTGTAACACGTACCATCCCGTCTGGGTGGATCACTTATATCCCACTGATAATCATCTTGTCGTTCAGCGTTGCTGCGGTACCTCTGGTATACACCAGGAAGAATGCTATGGATTACGACATATCAATTCTCGACGTTGTTGGTCACATATTCCATGTAGAAGGGCTATGGTCCACTTGATAAAATATCAAAGACAGACGATAAATGTAACAAATACCGACGTGTCTGTGTTGACCGTTGGTATCGCACATAAACGACTTGTCGTGCGGTGGCACTACGGTGGCACTGGTATAGTACACCAGAAAGAATGCTGTGGGCCATATTATACGGCTCCTCGACGTCATCGATCATGTACTCCTGGAAGTTAGTACTCACCAGATCTTACCAACCCGATGTGCTTGTTACAGAAGGCAGGGTGTGGTCCTCTTCCCTTGTTGGCCGCGTGTAACACGTAGCTATTTGTTTCGCATCTGGCGGCAAGTTGACACCGGTCAAGAAATCCATCAAAGGCGGACAATAAATGTAACACATGCCATCCTATGATTGCTTGTAACGTAAACAAGTGTCTTGTCGGGCGGCTGTACTAAGGTGCCTCTGGTACAGACCAAAAAGAACGCTGTGGGTTATCGTATACGGCTCCTCGACATTATCGATCACATACTCCTGGAAGTCAGTGCTCGCCAAATCATACAAATCCGATGTGCTTGTTGCAGAAGGCAAGGCGTGATCACCTGGCCTTGTTGGTCATGTGCGACAAGTAGCTATTGATTTTGCATCTGGCAGCATCTTGACGCCGATCAGGGAATCCACCAAAAACGGACAGTAAATGTAATACATAACATCTTGTCTGGGGTGATCGCTTGTAGCATACATAAGAATCTTTTCGTGCGGTGGTACTAAGGTGTCTCTGGTATACGCCAGGAGGAATGTTGTGGGCTACAGTGTGCAGCTCCTCGACGTTGCCGATCATGTCTTCCTGGAAGCCAGTACCCACCATGTCATATACACATGTTGCAGAAGGCAAGGTTTGACCCGACGACTTTGTTGGTCGCATGTGACAAGTAGCTATCGGTTTTGCATCTGGCGGCATCATGGCGCTGACATGGAAAACGATCAAAAAATAGACAATACATGTAACAACATACCGTCTTCTTTATGTTGAACATTTGTATCAGACTGGTAAACATCTTGTCGTCCGTTGTTGTTGTGGTGCCTCTGGTATACACTAGGAAGGTTGCCGTGAATCGTGAATATAAAACTTCCTGGGGTTATTGGTCACGTGTATGAAAGGTAGAAAATAAATGTAACACATACCGTCATATCTGTGTTGAACGCTCATGATAATCAGACTGTTAATATATTGTAATCTGTTGTTGATGCAATGCCTCTGGAATACACTAGGAAGAATGATGTGGATTGTGAATATACAACTACCCGGCATTTTTGGTCATGTGTACCAAGTAGGAAGGCATGGTCTACTTAAGCAGTGTGGCAGTGTTGACAGTAATTGTTATGTTTTTGTCATATTGTGTCATATAAGCTAGGTGATAATCATGGTAATGGCTGCCAACTCCCCCAGGGATTAACTGAACTGATCAATTGTTATATCAGGATGATGCAGGAGGGTGTGCATGGCATATGTTATAATTCTAGATAAGGTCATCTCAAACTCTCATCGATTTCCTGATGTAGTTCTACATTATACACATCTATATCCATTTTGAACTACTGTTCCTCTGGCCACTACAGTTCTAGACTATGGTTCCACACCTTGACCTACAGTTCCACATTACTACAGTTCCACACACTACAGTTCCACAATGGTCAGTGCTCTCCAAGCAGAAAATATTGACCAATCAGGATGCTTGTATTGCTGGCTTTCTGTGACCATTTTGGCCATAAGTCAATGAGATTAAAAGTGATTGATGTGAATCTTGGCAAACGAGAGCTATGGTATATGAAGAATTTCCTTTTTGGGCGAAACAAACAAGAACAAACAAATAAGATATGAAAACAAGAAACCAAAAAGACTTTAAAGAACAAAAACTTGCTGTACTCCCCCCAAACCAAAAAGACTTTCAAGAAACTTGAAGATTCTTTATCCTCCACATTATGACTTCTACTCTGCTTTTTATGCTGACACTGAAAAGAGATATTGAGTTGCCTTTTTTGACATTGTAATGTAACAAAACAAGTCTGGTGAACAAAGAGAACCAATCTGATCAAAGTGTCACAAACAAACAATAACAAGGAAACTCTATTCCTCTGGCTTAACTGTTCCTTTCCTTAAGTAACTACATTCTCTATCTGGTCACTACACTTCCTGACCCCTTCTCTTGAACCAAAGTGTATGACTGCTATTGCTATGACTTTGTGACAAAATCAAAGGGTAACAAAGTACTGTTTCCTTTCTTAAGTGACTACTATTTCCAACCTGGTTGACTACTTGGCTATGGTTCCACACTACAATGGGTTCACTCCAGAAGATATTGACCAATCAGAAGGCTTGTATCACCAGCTTTTTGCAACCATTTTTATCATATCTTGATGAGATTAAATGAGATTGATTTGATTGTTGCACCATTGTGATGAGCCAAATAAGGGCTACAATATTGTCAGTTTCCTTTTGAAGAAATGAATTATGTGATCAAAAAAATTGGACTTGAGACTTGAAAGAAAAGGGTTGCAAACAAGAACAAGATTGTCACACAAACAAGGGCTACAAACTTTGTATACCAAAAGAGTATAAAAAGTTTCTTTTTTGAGAAATAAAAACAAACAAGAACAAACAAGCCCCAAAGAGGCTGAAATAAAACATTTTCTTTTTGAAATCAAGAACATATAAGGACAAACAAACAAACCAAACTAGATTTTATGACTACACTTTCACACTACAACTAGTACACTTGCATTTCCTTCCCAGATCACTACCATTCCCTCCCATATCACTGTGGTTCCATACCTTGACCCTACACTTTACTACCCTACCATTCCCTTTCATATCACTGTGATTCCACACCCTTGCAAAGCCAACGAACGTGATCAACGAAGGAAGAAGTGCCTGTGTGCCTTGCCTAACATCCACGTTGCGATCGTCCAAGCTTGAAACCACAGTACCAGCCCAATTACTCAAGTCGAGCGAAGATGAAAGGGGGTTTTCCTTCAGATAATCAGAAATCCATCCCATGAGTGATGCCTGCTGGGTAGGATTCGTCGCTTCAAGTGCAGTACCGAGGTAGTGGACCATGGAATCCACGCCTTCACAAGTGTTCACCAACGCTGTCAAAGTCTGGATCGCAGCTGCCCAAACGTGTGCTTTCTGATCGGAGAACATGGTGGCCACTGGGACAACAAACAACTTCGCGTGCTTTTTGAACGGCTTGCCCATCCCCGTAGCAATTCGCGCGACGATTTCAAGAGCGAGAGATTGAACCGCCTTGTTGATGTCAGCTACTCGAGCCTTCAACACTTGTGCAATTTCGCCCATGGTTGGTTTCAATCGCTTATTGGCACCTTGGTCTAGGATCCCCTGCAACATCTCCAGTGCCTCCTTCTTGGTTTTCCATGCATCATTCTTTGAGTCAGCGAGAATGGTGGTGCCTTTGAGTAGAAAGAGACCAACATTCTTACATGGTCATGAAGTGGCCAAATTTCTCTCGGATGTTTTCAAAATCGCCGGTCTGGTTTGTCTCTGAGTTCGAGTTTCTAGTTCGAGTCCATGTCTGGGTTCTGAGCCTGAGCGGATTGTCGAAGAAAGTGTGGAACGTGAGTGTGAGGGAGGAATCGTCGATCGATCGATCTATCCGCTTCCGGCAGGTCCAGTCACTGGCGGTGGTCGGAAGCATTCGGACACCACACCACATTCGTCGGGCATTGAACGTTGAACGAGCAAGGCGGGATGGTGCGATTTCGAGCCTATCGAATTCCTCGTCAAGGTGATACCGTTACCCACACTTAGTAGTGCTCAGTGAGAGTCCGCCGAATTCGGTCGACTCGGAGAACGGTTGGGGAATCATGCATCATGACGAAGGCGATGAAACCGTAACGGGGCGCGATGACGCGCTAAGCTGCCATGTTCGCTCTAGCATAAGAGCCATTTGAGTTTTGATGTCTGGTGTTCAACTTTGTTTGAACAATGAACATGGCTCGTAACGACGTCTTCGACGCGACATCAATCCCGGGGCCCCCATCGCCCCGCCCCTCCGCATATTCGCGACGGGCACTGTCTTCCTCACTCACTCACTCTCGTACACTCACATCCACTCCCATTGACAGGCACTGTATCTCGCGGCGGTCCTGCTCAACATGTCCTCGCACTCCTCGCACAACTCGCTGGAACAGTCCCAGAAACAGGCGACGTCGAACCCATGCTCATCGCATCCCTCGGCGAAGCCCTCCGCGGCGCCCTCGAATCATCAGGCGTACGCACAAAATATGGCCAAACCTCGGCGTACCCACTGCATGGGTCTCGCGACACCGACGCACGCACCGTCATCAATCACAACCCCCTCCCAGACTCGGAGGTCTCGCACGAAGACTTTATCGCCATCCTCGGACCCGTCCTCGCTCCAGAAAATTAGGTCGGATTTCACCTACCACAGCCTCCGCTAAACGACCCCGTCCCACGCGAGCAACAGTCTCCCTCGCCCGTTCCCCTGTTTCCAAACACCCTCGCTCCACCGTCTGCACCGCGTCCCTCCATGTCGACGAACAGCGCTTCCCCGCCCTCACCCCACTCTTACAGCATCCCCAGCCCGAGTCCACACTCCCCCGCACCCTTTGACTGGCTCCACTCTTTGAGGGCCGGAGCGTGCACAACACCCTCGCCAACATCATATCGGCGTAGACGGTCTCGCCTGCGAACGAAAGGGCGCTCCCGATGCGTCGTCTCTATCGATCTCGGGCGTCGCGCTCGTGACGGCGTTCATGCGGTCAGTCCCCTCCTTGGCACAACGTCCGTTCGCTGATTTAATAGGTTATACTTGAACAGCTCCTTTTACAGGCCGACGTCCTACGTTTGCTTCCCTCGCTAGCCCAACTCAGCCCGGATAGATCGACGTTGCAGAGGCAGGTTGGCCCGACGCTGCACTCCTCAGCCTCCCCACGAGCGAGTACCTCCAAAGCTCCGGGTGGAGTCTCGAACGCGCGGTCTGGTTCTGATTTCTGAGCGGGGGTTGGACGGGGGGTGCGGGTAGTGGAAGCGGGAACGCGAGTGGCGCAGAGTGGGCACGGCGGACGCGTCGTTTGTGACGCAAGATGTGGTGCTGCCGCTGCCTAGTAGAGAGTCGTTTCATCCGATGGCCGACGAAGAGGAGGATGAGCCTTCTCGCCATTGTCGTCCTCATCGATGGCGAGCCGAGATGGCAACGACAATACAAACGGCTCAACTCCTTCTTTGGCAGAAAGGGCACCCCACCGATGTGGCAACGCCCCAGAATCTGACCAGCGGCTTCCCGGCGGTACCAACCCCATGTACGCTCGATTTGCACCCTTTTGCGACGCACGACGTGGCCGAGGAGGATAGGAAACGGTGCGTGCTGACTTTTTTTGGGCGATCGTCGCGCGGTGGATTGACAAGTAACCAGGTTCTTGGAAGACGTGAAGTGGCAAAACTGACCACTGCACAGCGCATCAAATCACATGTCATCTCTTTTGTCACAGTGATGAGTCTCGTTCAGTGCGTCATCCCGATCTATGAGGAGCGATCGTCAAGTTCCTCGGGTACCTTTCATTAACCAATTCAAAAATGCAATGTACCTACAGCCCGGTTCATGGCGTCGTATGCGATCGGGAAATGGATGGAGAAGAGGAACCGGACGGGCAGCGGGCGATTTGGTGGATAGCTGGAATTACGTTCGTATTCGTCATTCATGCGGGTTTGTTTGTTCGCTGACGCACCGCCGACAGTACTTTTTCGGACCAAGGCAGATGGAGGTGTGGCTCTGTCAAGGATCTGAGCGTCTGAGCGGTAGAGCGGGCATTGCACCCGTCGCGGATCCGACCCAGCAACGGATGGCAGAGGAATTGCCGTCGGCGCTCATCCTCATCCTCATGTTCCTGCTCGTCCAACGATGAGGGACGCGCACGTAAGAGCCAAGATCGGAAAAACGACAAGCTGCAAGGCTACGCAGAGGGAGAAATGGGAGGAGAAAGAGCGGGAAAAACGGGAGAAGTAGGAGGAGAAGCAGGCGAGGAAGGCCAGTAACAAACACGCCTACCAGCTGGTTGTCACTGCTATCATAATGCGAGCAAAGCTTTCGAAGGGGAAGGCGGGTTGTATCCATGCGAAATACCATGATTGAATCCATCTTATAGCTGATTAGTTCCAATGTTTTGAACAGCAAATTGTACGCTTTCTCATTGGTCAAAAGTCACGTTGTCGTGGGAGCTCGCTCCACCCCCTTGCGCCACAACCAGTTTTACCAGTCCGTCTAAGTAAGTATCGACGGCATGCTTCGCCTCCGCATTGCCTCTTTTGGACGGATTGGTCACCAGTCTAGTAAGATATTCTTCACCAGCGGCAACTCCCTCTACCACACCACAGCCAACCACGGATCTCTCGAGGATTCGTTCGACTCGGACCCCCGCGTATCCACGGCGCCCATCCTCTCCTCACTCTGTGCCAGCGACTCCCCATATGTTGGCTACTGTCACCTCCTCTCCCGCCGCCTTTCCCTCAACTCTACAGCACCCTTCTTGACCTCGTCAAACCCCACACCAGTCGAAGCCTATGTCATGGGCTGCGCACGTCGAGGCGAACTCCGCATCCGTGTAGCATGCCACAGAGACCATTTCTTTATCAACGAGCCATTTTCCCACTGTGACAGGTCTGTCGTTTCCGGTCCGAGCAGCCCCTCGCCCTACGGCAACACTACTATCCAGCTTTCCTCGGCCAAGCTCCTGCGGATCCGCTAAAGGCGCTCCACAACGCTGTGTGCGTGATCGACCCGAGCCAGTGCTCTCCCCCGATGAACAAGTTGGGCGCCAGTCCACGCAGTCTGCCG
>JBBPNG010000370.1:0-24920 GCA_038091095.1 Leccinum incarnatum
CACTCTCGAGATCGAGCAACTTTGTAATTCTTCCACATAGTCATGATATCCTGCGTAAGCTTGACTTGTAGAAAAGATTCACACGACTCGATCTCCTATGCTCATCGCCGAATCACAATAACTCATTCTCAGTACCCGAGCCAAGCATTAGAATGTGATACGACGTATATATATAGTCCAACTCGATCTCGGCAAACCTTGATGGCCACCATATCACGAGCGTAACTGGTAAGGTACATACTTTCTCACCTGCGAGCTTGAACCTCCACTGATATGAATATATGACGAGGTGATACGTGAAATATTTCACGTGCGTACCTCAGACAAGCTGATGCTCTATGAGCCGGTACTATCCGGCTCGACACCTCAAAAGGTCGAAGGCCCATCTGAGTGCTGACTCAGACACGTCTCGGATTGCATTGGGATGCCTGTAGGCTTGGAATTAACCATGTGAAACGGGCGTTAGGCGTTACTTAAAGCGCCAAAGAGTCTCGGATACATCATGCAGCATACGGGAAAGGGCGGTGCGTACGGTCAACCAACTTTATCGATCAACGAAATCCCTATATACTTAGTCTGCTCAGCCAACATGATCGAAACGACGAATGTGGTTCAACTGTGATGTTTTTTGATGAGTGGTGAGAAGGCTCACCTATTGGCTACGATTAATCAAGTACGCGGAACCAAGATTCAGCAAGGTATCGTGACGAACTTTAGCCGAACATTGATCGAGACACGTTGCTTGAAACCCCTGAAAGATAAACTATCTCGAACGTGCTCTCTACGTAGCTCTTTGACCAAGGTATCCGCGGATACAGGTGCACAGGTCGGAGAAGGCAGGGATCTATGGGCGTACCTGGAGGCGGAGGGTGACGGCGAGCTTTCCCACTCCACTTCCACTGATGCGAGGAGGGGTTTTGTCGGCAGGATCCGTTCGCCGGCCTGCAGGCACAGGCACGACTTATGTGTTTGCATTAACCAAATTTTGTTCAGCACTTTATGCGAAAGAGCTTTGGTAAATTAGAAATGCATTCTAGTCCAGAATTTACGGACACCAAAGAGCGATTCCTATGATATCTTGGATTCATCAGGGAGTCGGGGATTGGCGCCTGGCGCCGCTACGATGAAGATAAGTACGACTATTAATCCAAAGATAATGGAAAATAGAAGGAAATTTATCTTTTCAGTATTTTCTGACACCTATCTGATCGGTCGTAGAACATGAGGACGCGCGACATGCCGAGTTGCAACATCTAGATCCTTAAGAATTGCCATTCAGCGATATGCACAAGCTCGGCCAAGGAATCGAGACCTCCATCAGGTCACGGTCACGAGTCCGGATGTCGTGCATTTGATCGGTTTCCCGATTGACTCTAGCTCTGTGTGCTTGCTGGACCAGGAGATAGTTGAAATTTGCTGCCTGAATTTGGCCTGAATATGCTCGTTGACCTTGGGATGCGATTTTACCCGAGGCAATAAGATAGTCCGGGTCTTTGATGGCGTAGCCCTGGAGACCCAGTGGCTGCTTCAATCTTATCCCAGCTATTCGTCCTGCGGCACGCTTTCCTACCTGAGGCCTGAATCCCGGCCTCTTTCGACACCTTCCTTACTAGTACGTTCTGTAGATTTCCGAATCCATAATAATTTGCCCCCTTGAACACTAGACTTCGCCGTTGCTCTGCTTGCAGAGCATGAACTCTTGGGTGATCAGACGTGCGCACTGTTTTCATGCTGAAGTCCAGCGGATCTGCAGACGCACGTCTGACGGCGGACACAGTGAGCGTGCAGTGCAGCCAAAAACCCGAACTTACCGGGGTGCAGCGGCAGTTCGGGGATGGATTCCGAGCACCGCGCGTTGTCCTCTCTGGGGACCGGGGCAAATAGATCCCAGCCCTTCTCGCGCACAAGCAGTTCCAGTTCACCGGTTGTAATGACACAGTCGGCATCCCGCATCGAATATCTCAAAGTTCCGGCGCGATGCTTCGAGCTTCTTATCGTAGCAGGGCCGCATCAGTAACGTGATATATCTGATCGGGTTGATGCCGACAAGGCGTTACAGCGGTGTGCAGAAGAAAAGAGATCGTGAGAAATTTTGAGCGCGGGGTGGTCGAACGAAAAAGGAACTTCGACTACTAACTTCGTAGCGTCACACCTAGTAGCGTCAAGAAGACTCGCCTCCGTGATCGATGCTAACTGAAAAAGCGCAAACTTCTGCTTGAATTCCTGTGTCGAACCTTGTCCCGCTCGGAAGCATGTTCTGAAGCATTTTTCGGCCCGGGCCCCCGGGGTGAGTCCGGCATCGATAAGATTTCAAGAAAGTGCCGATGTCGAGAGCTCGATCTAGCATTCAATAGCAAGCCAAGCCAAGTGCAGACCTCGAAAGAGATCGGAGTCCAGTGAGTAGAGTTTTTCGATCTTGCGCGTATGCTCAACCGGGGGAGATGATGGCCGGTTGACATCTCTGTGCTCCTCAAATAATATATTTCTCCAGCGGTACTGCAACCAGTGCTTCTTGAGACTTCCAGCCGTCGCAGATGTCCTCGAGTCCCCAGCCCCAGTCGCAGTTCCAAAGACTGAGATTCTTTCAAGTCTTTGCTAATGGGGCGATTAACTATTGTCGTACAGTAGACACGCATCAAACATTCTAGGCTACTTGTAGCCTAATGGTCATGCAGATGTCCTAGTCCTCACAATTTCATTTCTTCTGCACACCGGCTATCAAAACCTACTGCCTCCAATGAGTGCCTTGAATGACTTGCTGGGGACTCTTCATTCGAGAGATGAAATGTATCCTTTGGAAACATTATTGTGTCCGTCGTCCAACACTGCACTGGGGTTCGCTGTATGGACACACAATATTGGATGTGTGTACGCCGATTGATGCACGGATTGAACACAAGCTTCATGCAGGATTGGTGAATCCTAAAAGACGACAAGCTATACAAAGAGTCTCATTGGGAGTCAGGATGCGAAAGTAGGCGACTAGTCACGACTTGACTAATTCTACGAAATACAGAGTAGAAAATCGGCGAACATATAACGACAGCACGAATCCGATTACGATGTCACTGAAAACCACACATGAGCATGCAGGTCGAGTGTGCAACAGACCAACTTACTATAGCTGGCAGGGTCAATGTGTTCCGGCATCTCAGGCACCGCAACTTCGAACCGAGCTTGGATGGCGGCCATCACCTGCTGATCACTCTCGCTCGACACAAATGTGATGGCAAGACCCTTGGTACCAAATCGCCCAGCACGCCCAACACGGTGAAGGTAGCTGTCCGCGTCAGGAGGGCAGTCGTAATTGACAACGATGTTGACACGTTCGACATCAATACCACGGCCAAAGATATCGGTAGCCACCAATATTCGTTTTTCAAATGCCTTGAAGGCGGTGTAGCGTTTGATACTTTGGTCGAGTCAGCGGTGTACACCACACTAAAAAGGATGTTGTGAGCCTACCGCTCTTCTTGCGCAAGACCAGAATGGATGCTGATACTCGGGAAATTGCATGAAACCAGGAGTTTGTCCAATTCAATCGCTCGTGCAACAGACTTGACAAAGATGACGACCTAACACCCGATAAGTACAGTTTGCGATGCTCGACACGTTACTTACTTGATTGAACTCCAGGGTATCAAGTAAGTCATTGAGTTTCCTATTTTTGGCATTCTCCTCGAGTTTGACGTAAAGTTGTTGCAAACCATGCAACGTCAATTTTGTCTCGTCGTCGACAAAGATTTCAAGTGGCTATCGCGATATCAGTGTATAACTTTCAACGGTGAATAAAAAGACTCACATTGGCCATAAACTTCTTGCAAGTGATACGGATTTCCTTTGACAACGTGGCGCTGAACATCATGACTTGCTTGTGGTGGGGAGTGGCACGGAAAATTTCCTGGACATCCCTACGCATGTCTACGTAGTAAAGGGCGGGGAATAGCGTTAGATTGCGTTTGAATTGCGGGTCGAGCGAGAAAAGAAGAAACTCAAGAACACAGAAGGAAGCGCAAGCGCAGAAAAGAATTGCGAATAAGCCCATGTGAAACTTTCGCCTGCAGCGAGAGCAGGAAATCGGAAGCGGATCCGTGATGTTCTTCATCAAGTAACGCTCTCAGCAACTCAGCAACCCAGCGATGAACCCATGACCATGCTTCAACACCAATTCCAAGTGGCGCCCATGGCGCTCGCCCACATTGGCAGTGTGACATTGAGTATGGCGACAAGAACTTCGTTAACCGGTGGCGGAGACCGGTGTGATGGGTGCAATTTGTTTAATAGCGCAGCATTCCAAGACTGGCAGCCGAAACTGAAGGGGCGGAGACTAACCGAGCTGCTCTAGCATTTTGTCGCACTCGTCCAACGTGAAGTGTTTGACGTTCTTGGCATCCAAAATCTTGTCGCGAGTGAGGGCATTCAGGCGACCAGGAGTCGCCACAACGATATGTGGGCAGCGGGTCTTGTCACGAAGAATTTCCGCGTCCTTTTGAACGGGAGTACCGCCAAAGAAGGTGTGGACCCGTACATCGGGCATGTACTTTGCAAAACGCGTGTACTCGTTCTTGATTTGAAAGGCGAGTTCACGAGTATGGCACAAGACGATCACAGAAACTTCGCCGTTGACCGGTTCCAGTTGTTGCAGTGTGGCAAGCACAAAGACCGCAGTCTTGCCGTGCCCCGACTTTGCCTGACAAAGGACATCCATTCCGAGGACGGCTTGGGGAATACATTCTTGTTGAACTACGAAAGATAATGGTATGTTTAAAGATAGTGCGCTCCGAAGTGCGATAGGAATACCTTCTGAAGGATGTTCAAAGCCCAGATCACTGATTGCTCGCAGCAATTCGGGTTTCAGCAAGAAATCCCTGACGAAAAGAGTCAGGTGGCGAGGGGTGATAAACAAATACATGAGCAGACCTGAAGCCAGTCGAATGTATGCCTGAGAAGTTTTTCTTGTCTTTTTCGACCTCGCCATCAGCCGCAGCCGAGGCAGGGATACCGTTCGTGGGCACGGCAGCACCGTTAGGGATGACGTCGTCTTCATCCTCGTAATTGACTAGTTCTTCGTTTTCGTGCGACATTGTTGTTAAAATTACTGAGAATGTAGGGTTGAAAGCAAAAGGGAGACTATGGTTGATGTCGAAGGGGGTAATTTTGTGAGGTTGCTGACTAATAAATTAGTTTGCCGGCTTACGTGCGCACGGACCTCCCAAATACTCCGTGAACGACGGGATGCTCAACATTGTAAAGACTTGCGAAGAAGTCGGTAAGATGCTGGCCGTCCACCAAATGTTGTGGTGACTTGTAATAGTGCGTTTATATTTCAAGTTTCTCTCTTTTTTTTCTGGACGCGTTACGTACCCACTGCCCCAAAATTTTTGATGCGCTCCCATATGTACTCTACTCACCCTCCCATCAACTGCAGCTTCGCCATCCTGTGGCCTTTTGCCCTCCGAAACCCTAGAAACAACCCTGGCCCCACGTGTGAAGCTGTACTTGCTGCAATTCGAACACTCGATATAAAGGCTGGTGTATGAGGACGAAGACCAGACACAAAATGTCCACATATCCATTCTGGTGAGAATCCCTGAATAACTTAGACTTTAAAACTCTAACTGAGTGTGCTTTTACGCAGGCTTGGCGGTAAGCTTAACGTTCATCGTTTATGTCGTACGACTGACGCACTCGATTACAGGCGTTGCTGCTTCCAGTATGTAATCCCCACTGGAGACCTCGTGCCTTGTCTCACATTCTTTGCTCTAGTGGCGGCGTGCTTTACGCATCCCCTAGACTTGACGAAAGTGTAGGAGATACCAATTTCGCCGAGGGGGCATGGCTGAAGTCCACATAGCCGTATGCAAACTCTCGGTCCATCTCTGCAGCGATCATCCATGCTTGCAACGATCCGGACCTCGTTGTCAGAGAATGGCCTGCGCAGTATTTACACGGGTCTTTCCGCATCACTACTGCGACAGATGACATATTCGCTTGTTCGCATTGGAAGCTACGAGGAGATGAAACGACGCATGTCTGAAAATGGAAAGCCATCTGTTGGCAAACTCCTCGTGGCTGCTAGTGTTTCTGGCGCATTGGGAGGCATTGCGGGGAATCCTGCTGACATCCTGCTCGTGCGCATGACCAGTGATTCACTAAGGCCTCCAGAAAAGCAATATGGGTATCGTAACGCTCTCGCTGGCTTTGTGAGCCTTGTAAGAAACGAGGGCATCAAAGGCCTGGGCAGAGGACTCGGAACCAACACGGTGAGCATGCACTTCATGGATGAGTGATGCAAATATTAAATGTACACATTTCATCTCAAGACACGCGCAGCTTTGATGAATGTAAGCTTTCTCTGTCTCTAAATTCACCGTGTGACATCTGTCTTTGGATAGACATCACAGGTGGGATCGTGAGTCAACCGGTTACTCCTGTGGATCGCTTGGACGCGCTTCCTAAAGCCGGTTACAGTTATGACTTTTTCAAGACAACCCTACTTCGTCATCGAATACCCATGGTTGACTATCAGTTTCACGACGGCTTCGCCTTGCACGTCGTGGCTAGTTTAGCTGCGGGGACATGTGGTACAAGTTCGTTCATTGTTCTCGATACGTGTATTCCTTGTTCACTCCAGTTCACAGCTGTTTGCTCACCCGCCGATGTCATAAGGACGAGAATAATGGGTTCGGTGAGGTATCTTGTCTGTGCACGGATGGCTCACTAATGTCAACTTTCAAGTCGGGGAAGACCAGCCCTGCGCAAGTTCTTTTACAGTCGCTCCGCGAGGAAGGTCCTATGTTCTTGTTTAAAGGTTGGACACCAGCCTTCATGCGGCTAGGACCAAACACCGTCCTCATGTTTGTCTTCTTCGAGGTAAGCTTTCCAAAGACTCGATGACTTTGAGCTTGACCGCGTTGCACAGCAATTAAAACGAGGCTGGACCCATTTCGCGCTATCGTGATGGGTTACCAGACCTCTTGGGAATTATACCCGATCCTCTCATCTTGTTAACATTTAAAGAATTTATACCTTTTCGCACACTCAATTAACCATGATAGAGATATATCCATGTCCCGTCGCTATTGGATCACAGGTAGTATCATCGTATCTTCCCAGACAAAGGCTTCGTTCATAAGTAGTAGAGCAATCAAACAACAATTTAGCGGGGTATCCGGATAAGTGTTACATTCTTCTTGTGAAAAAAATTCCAGAGGGTGTAATGTCAAGTGCAAATGAGTACTGTGCTGGTTGCCACCCATGATCCGATTTGAAGGTACGAACAAATCGCCCGTATCACAAGGTACGCGTAAAAGAAATTCCGCCTATGTCTTTCTACCTGACCCATATTTTCCTGTGCCATCCAGTTTTGCAAATTGGTTGTCAGTTAAATTGCCCATTTCCGTTTGGGTTCCGTTGAAAACGAGCTTACTTCTCGTTCAGGACCCATTCGATATCTGCCGTCATACCTCTGCCATACCACTTGATCGCAGGCAGATGTTCTTTCCTTTCGAAAGTTTGCCCCCCTGTCGCGGCAGCAACATCGAGCAAATGCTTGGGTATGTTCCATATTTCCATTTTGCCGATGCCACTCTGCCTAGCGGCGTCTTGAATGCGATGGAGAAGTTCCGGAAATTCTGATTCTGTTGCGCTAACTCGAGTGACGATCAGGGTTGGAGGTAATTGCTGCTCGTCGACGGACCATGTTGCCAAAGTCGACTGGTCTCTGTCTGTCGTTTTCTTCTCGACACCCCAAACGTCCATTGACATGATTTTGTCTGCGGCGAACATGGAACGAAAGATGTGGCAAGACCCAACACCTGCATCAGGTAGGTATGATACAAACGCCTTGGGCCTCTCAGTGTGATAGTCCGGGCTTGACTGGGGTAAATTCTCTATCCTGTGTCGGATTAACTGGACGTCCCTTTCTCCAAAAGCGTCGAGGTCTCCTTTCTTGAGCCAAGTCCACTCGCTGTCGGTGCCGCGCTGGTCGACCACTGCTTTCTGAGAGACGATCCAGAGAGTAGAGACAGGACTTCTTGTCTCCCATCCACCAGCGTTATCAATCCCTGGGCCGGTTTGCTTGTAAAACTCATCTCCGATACCACTAGTAAGGATGGAAAATAGCCCATTTCCAGCTTCCGCCACCTCAGGAGGCGGAGCTCCCCATTGGAGCGGAAATTGAGGTAAGTTGTACTCCGTCGTCCTTCCAGAAGTGACCCAGTGCAGGAGGCGCATCATATGAGAGGCGTATCCTTTCCTTCGTTTGTGCTGTGGGGTAAACACAGACACAACCCCATAGCATGTAACGTCCTGCACCTCTGTTGAATCCGGGTATCGGACAAGCCCGCGTCGTTTGTACCTGTCGGTTGACATCAAATCTCGGTAACTTCCAAATTGCACTGCACGCTCACGTCTCGCAAGCACACATAAAGTCCAGGGTTTGTGGGTTATACCTAGGTGCCAACACCCTAGAGTCATCTGAAATAAGACTCGCCGAATCGCCATTGAGATTCGAATGGCCGTACCAAGTTATCCCATTCGAGTCAAATGCATGCTCCATATCGTCCATTTGGGCAGCACGTTCGAGATACTGCTCCAGTGTGAGTGTTCCTCCCCATTCTGACCACGTTCGCCTTCGTGTCTCAATCACTTGAGCTGGTGTAGCGCGAAAAAGAGTGAGCGAGGCGAGTTCTGAGGATGTCATCGCACGTGAAAGAGCGGACAGCCAGAGGCTGATTGTACATATGACATTTATTTTATCAGATGGGCAAACTTCTAGTGCTAAACATGAACATTGAGCCACCACATGCTAGGAAGGAGCTTCCCAGCGGTCGAGAAGAACTTCTTCGAGGCGAGCGTTTCAGGAACTTGAAGCACTAGTTTCGAAACCCAACGTTGCGCTTTAGGAAGCGCATGGACTAATATCTGATGCTGACTAGCGGCCAGCGCGTTGCAGACACGGACCTTGCGTTCAGGGAAGGGGAAGGGGTTGCTAAAAGAGTTGCCGAGAAATTGCGAGAACGGTTTGTTAACCGCAACATGATGGAATAGGGGCATAGCCTACACAAGTAAACAGGGTTGCTAAAAGGGGAGTGTTTACACTTGTATTCGATCTGCAGACGAAGCCTCGGAATACTCCGATGCTCGTCGGACTACTACTTGAGCTTGACCGCGGCGCACAACAATGAAAATAAGGTTGGGTCCAGCCCCATCTAGCACGATCGTGATACCTACTGGCGCTGACTGATGATATCACCGGGGATTACATCCGATCCTCTTCTCATCTTTTCAACATTTATGTAAGTCACATTTCTATACCTTTTTTGCACACAATGATGGGGCCCGTCGCTATCAGAGTAGTATCATCGTATCCTGCTAGACAAAGGTGTTAGATGCTTCGTTCATAGGTAGCAGGGCGATCTCGCAGCAATGCCAGCCTTGAACTTGTCGCATGACATCCAGAGTCAATTGAGGAGTACTACCGTTCTCCTCCTCCTTCCAGAAGCTGTTTGACGGTACCTTTCAGACTTCTGCAGGCCAAATTTACATTTGCCATGTTAGAAGTGAGATATTGTCAGGCTACCGAGCCCATTTACAGAATTTCAACTTGCTCCCCTTTCTACGCAATCATGCATCCTGCCATACCGGACTTCAACACCAGGGAAATCTTTCAAAAGAAAGTCAGATAATTTCCCGGTTCCGTTGAAAACGAGCTCACTTCTCGTTCAGGACCCATTCGATATCTGCCGTCATACCTTTGCCATACCACTTGATCGCAGACACATGGTCTTTTCTGTCGAATGTTTGACCCCCTGTCGCTGTAGCAACATTGAGCAAATTCTTGGGTACGTTCCATATTTCCATTTTGCCGATGCCACTCTGCCTAGCGGCATCTTGGATACGATGAAGAAGTTCCGGAAATTCTGATTCTGTTGCGCTAACTCGAGTGACGATCAGGGTTGGAGGTAATGGCCGCACGTCGATGGACCATGTTGCGAAAGTCGGCTGGTCTCTGTCTGTCGTTTTCTTCTCGACGCCCCAGACGTCCATCGACACAATGTTGTCTGCGGCGAACATGGAACGAAAGATGTGGAAAGACCCAACGCCTGCATCAGGTAGGTATGATACAAACGCCTTGGGTCTCTCGATGTGATAGTCCTGGCTTGACTGGGGTATATTCTCCATCGTGCGCCGGATTAACTGGACATCTTTTTCCCAAAAAGCGTCGAGGTCTCCGTGTTTAAGCCAAGTCCACTCGCTATCGGTGCCGCGCTGGTCGACCACTGCTTTCTGAGGGATGTTCCAGATAGTAGAGGTAGGACTTCTTGTCTCCCATCCTCCAGCGTTATCCATCCCCGGGCCGGTTCGCTTGTAGAATTCATCTCCGATGTCGCTATAAAGGACGGAAAACAGCCCGTTTCCAGCTTCCGCCACCTCAGGAGGCGGAGCTCCCCATTGAAGTGGGAACTGAGGTAAATTGTACTCCGCTGTCCTTCCAGAAGTGACCCAGTGCAGGAGGCGCATCATATGAGATGCGTATCCTTTCCCTCGTTTGCGCGGTGGGGTGAACACACACGCAATCCCATAGCATGTAACTTCCTGCACTTCTCTTGAATCCGGGTATCGGACAAGCCCGCGTCGTTTGTACCTGTCGCCGGTTGACATCAAATCTCGGTAGTTTCCAATCAAGGAGATTGCTTGTACTCACGTCTCACAAGCACACATGAAGTCGAGAGTTTGTGGGTCATCCCTAGGTGCCAATACCCTAGAGTCATCTCAAATGAGACTTGCTGAGTCGCCATTGAGATTCGAATGACCGTACCATGTTATCAAGCGCGAATCGACCGCATGCTCCATGTCGTCCATTTGGGCATCACGGTCGAGATACTGCTCTTGTGTGAGTAATCCTCCCCATCCTGGCCACGTTCGGTGGCGTGTCTCAATCACTTGAGCTGGGGTAGCGCGAAAAAGAGTGAGCGAGGCGAGCTCTGAGGGTGGAGTCATCGCAGGTGAAACAGCGGATAACGAGAGACTAATCGTGCACATATATGACATTTATCAGACGGGCCAACTGTCAGAAATTTAGATATTCTTGACATCTCCTTCCCAGCAGGTTACGGTCCCATATGGATGTAGCTGGACCATGTTCCAAAATAAGATACTAACGCCTCCAAGAAACCTGTGGCGCAGAACTGACTTTAACAACGTTCGGAACCTTGTTCCGAACTGCACCAACATCAGAAGCTATCTCCTTCCACCTATTCCGACGAGATCATAATTCCCCGCTCCTCATCCGCGGGTGCTACCTAACAGCGGCATCTCCCAGTGACCAGTTAGCCCCCGATCACACGTTTATTTTAGATCGTCAAGTGTTCCACGGCCGCAGAACTCATGATCAGCAGGGACAGAGTAGAGGCCCGTAGCTATATATGAGATGAAGGTGACGAAATTTACTCCGCATGGTCCTGCCAATGATAAGACATGTGTATTTGTATTTTATCAATCTTCTGTCGAGCAAGCACAGGATAAGAATGGTTTGATCTCACACACCGGGCCGGATGCCTAGTAGCTTCAGTTGACCTTAGGCAACATCAACTCATCCATGAAATAGATAATTAGTCACAATGTGTTGCCCTGTTGCACAATCAATGATCATGACATGTAACTCAACGTCGAGGTACAGGTTGGTTATTATTGACATCGATCGGCGAATGGCAGAGAAGCATTTCGAAAATAATAACGCAGTCATATTTCCCTCTTTAGCACCAAGAAAATCTAGAGATAGTGTCACTGGCAACACTTGTTTGCAATGAATAGTCAATATACCTCTCATTGAAAACCCATTCTATGGTCGCGGTTTCTCCTTCACCGTACCACTTCAAACCAGGCAGACCGTGTCTCTCCCTTGCAAATGTCTTCCCCCCTGTCTTCGCCACCGCTCCCAGGAGATTCGGGCACATGTTCCATGCTTCGATTGTCCTCACACCAACCTTTCTCGCAACTTCCTGAATCTTGTTGATGAGCACTGGAGGAAGAGTCATCGGCGTGTCAATTGTCCAGTGGCATAGGTTGACTGGTCAGGGTGATCCGCCGTCTTTTCCAAGCCCCAAACGTCCATGGACACGACACTGTCACGGTCGAGGGAAAACATGGAATGGAAGATGGAATAAGATCTGACGCCCTCGTCGGAAAGGCATGTCACGAACGCCGCAACTTCTCCATCGTGCGTCGGATATGCTGGACATCTTTTTCTCCTAGAAAACAGTTAGGTCGCTATACATACTTGAGCCACTTCCGTGATGCGTTATCTGAAGTCTCCTATTGGACTTCTCCCTGCTCTGAGAATTCCCAGGTGGTGGAAATGGGGTATCTTGTCTCCTTGTAGAACTTACACCCTACGCCACTGTACAGGACGGAAAAGAGTTCGTCACCAGCTTCTTCAACCTCGCGAGGCGAAGCACCCCATTCTACTGGGAATTTGTTGTGCTCGGACGTTCGCTTCGCAGAGACCCAGTGTGATAGGCGCATCATGTGGGATGCGAACCCCTTTCCTCGCTTGTCAGGCGGTGTGAACACATGCGCTACTATGTTGCAAGTGACTTCTTGCACTTCCCTTCAATTCCTCGTAGCGAACGAGTCCCTTTCGTTTGTATCTAGACGTGTGTTTTAGTAGTTCAATAGCCTAGGTGTGATCAGTACAAACGTTTCACAAGCGCTCGCGAAATCGAGCGTCTCTATATCTTCTCTTGATACAAGGACCCTGCATCTCATCAGCCATGATGAGAACAAGGTATCGCTTTGATCGGACATGATGGATACCAAGTCGTCACTCTCTCGTTGGTGGCATGTTCCATAGCATCCATCTGATTGTAGCGCTCTAGGTATTGGTCCTGGGTAAGCGTGTCTGCCCAGTGGGAACAATTCCTCCTGCGGCACTCGAGGACTTGCGCTGGCGTCGCACGGGAAAGGGTCAGTGAAGAGAGCTCGTGCGGCCGGGCTGTCATCAGTGGCGGTCTGAGGGGTGAGAGTAGCTTGCCTCGACCACCCAGAGCCCGGGCCCAGAACCTTGGTATCACCACACACGGAACTTTCCGTCTGCCAACGGTGCCGTGAGCCTGAGGAGAGTATCTAGATAACCGGTCTCGCGAGTTGTCAATGCGAATGCTTACCAGCAGAGATTCTTTTGTTGTGCAATTGGCATGGCTTCATGACCTCAACTCCTTGGGAACAATCACATCATGATATGGCGCAAGGCAAGGCGCAAGGTGTTCTAACTTGGCTTAAACGTAAGTTTGCGCGATCACGGACTTTGAGATCATACATAAGAACTGAGGCCTGAGGCGGCAGTGCGATCACTGAACCTAAGTTGTTATGGCATAACGTCATCCGTCGCTGAGTTTCCACGTTCTTGAGAGAGAACAAAGGCTTGCTTGGGGCTGCCAATTGCGACAACGACGTGTCATTTTCCCTTCGCCCTGCAAATAATGAAACGAAACTGATAGCGTCCTATTGTATTCGGGTTGCGGTGTAGGTCCCTGTGGGTCCATGAGTCGTAAATTGTTGCTTCCTTCTTGAATCTCGATTTGCTTCCTTCTCTACACTCCATTGTTTTTTTTTTGTCTCGCGGACGATGAGAACGCCATTATAAAACTTCCTGGCAGGGGTAGCGACTACCCGAGGAGTCTTCATCATCTTCTGGTTCATAAAAGGGACGAGTACCGCCATCCATTGACCATCAAAAACCCCCCACTTCTCTTTCGCAGCCAAAACCTTTTTTTTTTTGTTCGTCGGTACACGATCGTTTCAATGGATCTCGATGGTCCCGTGAGTCTGTTTCATCCTGCTATTGATATAGTGCCATCCGTCCTCAAAGAGTCCCTCCCTCCCCCCCCCCTGGCGTTCTCTAGAAAAGTCCAGAATCTAGGTCCGAGATGGAGATCGATGAAGAGGGTGTATCTGATTCCCATATGCAACCTGTCCAAACGAGCTCCTCCGACGATCTTTCTGGCCATCCATTCGCTGGTTCGAATGCTCCTTCTCAATTCTCCGGGCCCTCGGACCATTCAGGGGAGGAGGGAGATATTCATATGGATGATGATCACAGGCTGGCACCTTTGCAATTTGAACGCAGGGACAGGCTTCCCAGCTCCCAGTTACCCACTGGCAGGCCCGAGGCCACCGAGTCACGCAAACGAAAAATCACGCGTCATTCACCACACGCAGACCACTCAGATCTTCCTCGGGATTCCCATTCGCCCTCGGACGTTGCGGAAGCTAGCAGTTCATCGTTTAGGCGACGGATACGTCCCCGTCTGCTCATGCCACAACGGGACAGAGAATTCCCTCCACTCCTCATCATGTCTCCCAGACGGGAACTAGAAAAGGAGACCCTCACGGCGGTCCATTACGCCCCGATGGTCACCGACTCTAACTTGCCCCGTTCCAGGGTCCGACGATACCACCCTCCCCTCCCAAATCTCTACGAACACGGCCCGCGTATATTGCAGAGCAGCTATTCGCCCACAGCAGACGACGTAGAGGGGGCTCCTCGCCGTCGAGGAGGACGCAGACAGAACTCGGCAAGCTCTTTCGAACAAGTCGCGCTGGCGTCGACGGCATCGACGACCCCATCGACCCCATCGACCGCCGGCAGCTTGTCGACCCTGTCCAACCTCTCACTCCCCCGTCCCTTTGATGATGGTGCTGCTCCCGCTCCCGCTTCTACCGTTCCTGCTGCCACCGCTGCCGAACCGTCCGAGCAAGCGCGGGGTATCCCCACCATCAAGGTGCACCACGAACGGGGTATCGACGCGTCGGGGCCTTTGTTTCCCGTTCCCTCCTCCTCGACTAGGGGCGGTGGCGGTCTGCGGCGGTTTTTAGGCGAGCCCTTGTGCGAGTCGCCGGTCTCGTTCTACCCGGGTGTGGCCCTGAGCCCCCCGAGGATTGATCCAGACGACATTCGAAGGGTCATCTCGGCACCCATTGGGTGTACTCAACGGGTACCCGTGACGTTTAGGTCGTTGCCTGCAACGTAGGACACTTTATGCAATGACGTGACGACTCTCCCGAAACGAAATGAAACGGACGTTTGTTTTGATCTGTAGCATACAATGTAAACTCGCTGTAAAATCTCCAGTCTAACGCTGTACTGTTGTATATCTTATTAGTCTAGACCATGGACTCACGGACCCCGCTCTTTACGTCACACTTGTCAATAGATTATGGACTATTTCACTTGGATATTTCACACTGGGGGCAAAATTCAGTGATAGCTTGTACTGCTTCACATGCCACGTTCCTGACGTTAATGTGATTATGAAGGGAGTGCTAAGTCTGAGACCTACCTCAGTGAAGTATTGGGTTTGAGGAAGGTTTTTGTGTAGTAACAGTCAGGCCTTTACTACGAATTCAAGAAGGTACGCGGCGTAGTACGCCTTCAAGTTGATACGTGCCTGATATTTGAAATATCAACACCTGAAGTTCCTGTTACATTGTCGAAAGTACATTGGTGAGGCGTGTCAGAGCCATGCATGATGTCCTCATTGAATTTTTAACAAAGGCCCAACTGTTACTACACAAAAACCTCCCTCAAACCCAGTACTTCAGGTAGATCTCAGACTTGGCACTTCCTTCATCAATCATATTAACGTCGGGAACGTAGCATGCGTGAAGCAGTACAAGCTATCACTGAATTTCCCCCCCAGTGTTCACGTCGACGCGCGCATGATGCAGCTGAACCAGCGTAACTCCTTGGACTGTTGTTGCACCGACCCCGAGATGCGAGAGTACAAAAAAATAAAGAAGGGGGGGAAAAATAAAGAGAGAACCAAACATCGCATTCCGGCCGTCATCGGAACCCCATGTCATCCTCCTCCCCACCATCGCCCCAGCCGCTCGCAATGATCTCTTCTTCCTGGCGAAGCGTAAGCGTTGACGAACGTTCTTGCAGGATCGGCGAAGAGGGTGGATGTGCAACTTCAGATCCGTTCTCTACTACATTGGGTTGAGAAGTCGAAGCGGCGAGCGTCTGAGAGCTCGGGAACGACTGTTGAGTCGCATGCCAAGATATCTGCACCACGCCTACAGACGGTATATCACTTCCCTTGGCGAGTGCCTAGATAGCTCGTCAGTACTCCAAAAGCGAAACGGTCTGCGAAGAATCACGAACTTGCTCGGCAGCGGCTCTTGTCCGGAAACCAACGAGCACCTCGTCGCTGCCCACAGAGTCCACCGAATCGAGTTGACCTGGAGCCTGGAGTAGAAAAGTACTTAATACATTGTCGTCATGACGGTCAAAAGAGCATTCGCACCTCATACCACTCCCGCAGGGTCGGAATAGCATCCTCCCGAACCCCCTTGATGAGTAATTTTTTGGGTCTGTTGTCAAGCTTCATGCTACCTCGTGGAGCACCTCTCCCGGCTCCCCGGAAGAATGTGCCGCGCGCTCCACGCCCCCGCCCCCTGTAAGGACGATACGATCCTCCACCGTAAGAATGATCACCACCTTCGGGAATCCCCAAACTTGCAGCCTTGCGACCCTGTAAGCGCTTACGTCCATCAAGTAAACGCGCACACGCACCTCTTCTTTAAGTTTCGCAAGCTTGGCTTGCAAATCTGCGGTGGATTCGTTATCCCTCACGGCGTGGAGATCTAGCTCCTTGTCGAGCCTTTCTCTTTCCTTGTGGTGCTGAACAGGATGTTCCACGGAACTTGCGGGTCGTTGGGTTGTAGACGTAGAATGCGACGACGCTTCACCAGATATTGAACCTGGAGACGAAGATGGCTTCATCTCTTCACCAAGTTTCCTTAGACGGGCCATGATCGTTTTCTTTTCTTCCCCAGAAGCCGTTGCTAAAGATGCCATTAGGGATTTCTGTTCTGCTATTTGTTCCTCCAATAGTTTTTGTTTCGCAGCAAGTTCAACAGCGGTGTTAGAAGCCACGGCTACTGGCTTACGAACAGGGGCTGGAATTGGGGGTCCTGTTGCTGCTGTAGGAGTGGCTGGCGTGACGTTCCGTGCAGTGATATTTGCAACCAACGGCGCAGACGCAGCCAACATGCGCGTCCCCTTCTGACCATGACCTTCCATCGGTCTATGCCAAAACACCTTGACAAAGCGATTGCCAAAGACGGCGTCCTCCGACTTCCATGCAGCGTGTGCTTCGGTGTGCTCCGCAAAACTGACCAGCGCTTTTGCGGTGCGAACATCAATGGCGACATTTGTGACCGTGCCGAAGCGCTTAAACCAGCTGTTTACAGCATCGAGGGAGAGCTTGTCCTCCGGAATCTTCTCGACGACGAGCGTTTTGTCGTTCCGACGCTCTGGACGGAACGACTGTGCGTCACCAGCAAACGTCCCTCTTCCACCGCCTCTAAATCCACCGCGAGCACCTCCTGATGTAACGGGGGGATGTTGTGGCATGACAGGCAAGTCGATCTCCATGGCTTGTACTTGCGGAAGTGGTACTGGATTGTGCATCCACGCCGCGCCGTCCTGTGGTGGCGGTGGTAGTGGTAGTGGCGGCGGCGGCTTTGAAGCAGTGGCGGTGGGGTCGTCGGGAACTTGGGGTGTCAGATCTTGAATGACAGGGAGCTCTCCTGAAGTGCGACCGGACTGCGAAGTGTCTTCCTTGGCGCGGCGGATGATAGGAGGACGAATGGGAGGTGCTCGACCGTTGATGTTCATGATGTTGCCACCGGGTCGCATATCCATACGTGCTTCGTGGGGATCGTAGGCAACACCAGGAGGGACCATACCAAAAGGCATCGCCCCGGGGGCAAACATGGGCAGGAAGGGCATTTGAGGTCCGGGTGCGCCCAGCCCAAAGAGCTGGGAGGGAACGAAGGCGTCGTCACCGTGACTATACTTGCAGAGGGCACCCCTGGCACAATAGCCATTGTCTGTGAAGGAGTGAGAGACGATATGGATCAAGACAAGGATGACGCACTGTGGTAATCTCGACAGATGCCTCTCCGTTGATCTGGTGGTTGATACGTCTGAATGCGCTGTCCGTTCACGGGTGGAGCTACTCCATTGGTCGGACCTTGCCGGTCGTTTCTGGGAGCCCACTGGCCAGTCGAACGAGAGTCCTGTCCGGTTGCGTAGCGCGAAAACTGACCGTCGACAGTCAACCGGGGGCCCTTTGCGGGGTGGAGCGCGTCACGGTCGTCGTCGGGGTGAGTGCGTTTTTGGGCGCGTTCGGAATTGGATAGCAAGCTGTCGAGAGGTATTGGGATGCCGGCGTCAGTGGAGGAGGAGGACTGATGTGGGGGTGAAGAGGTGGTATACGGAAGATAGGACTTTGTTCTTAGGACGGTGAATAATGTATCTATAAATGAAGGGCCCTCTGAAGCAGGTGAGCGGTGAAAAGGTGTTGAATGGGCGCATACCTTTCTCGAGAAATTCTTCGAGCTGTGCTGTGAGTTCCTTGCGCATTTCTGGCTCGGGGAGGTTGTGCTTGAGGAGGGCGAGGACATATTCGGCGAGGGCTGTTGGTTCTGCGTCGCATCTGTGTTGAATTGTGAGCGGGTGAATGAGAACACAAGATAATAAATTACATTGGACCGAGAGTGCGAACTAGCCAAGGCTTGAGATGTGACGAAGTCGCTGGGTCGAAGAGCATCATCACTGGAACTCGAGTAGATCCAAATTTCAAAACAAGTCTACCAAAATACACCCTCTAGCTGACTAAGCAATTCCACTCGCTCGCAATCTCGCCTGTTTGAATACCAACGAGTTCTTTCCAGAGCGGTCGCGAGACAGGTCCCATCCCATCCTCACCAGTGGGAATCATCACATCACTACCGAGGTATCCAATCTTCTCCACTGTCGTCACAACAGCAGCAGTGCCCGTACCAAACAGCTCGACGAGACGTCCAGCCTTGCCCGCAGCAATAATCTCCCCCATGTTCACAGGTCGCTCAGAGATTTTGAGTTGGTCCGGGAGCCCTTCGAGACGCTTGTTCCCCGAAGCGTGACTGCGTGCGAGAGCAAGCACCGAGTCACGAGTCACACCAGGCAGGATCATGCCATGGAGGGGAGGCGTCACGAGTTCAGTCACTACGAAACAAGTGTCGATGTAACGCTCAGTTATAAGACGTGTTCACTTACCACCGTCCTCGCCTTTGAACACGACGAACAAATTCATCGTGCCGACCTCCGTTAACCAGTGCTCCGGTCCGTGGAGCCAGAGATTCTGGACATACCCTGCTTTCGCAGCAGTTTTCTGAGCCACGACACCAGGAGCGTAGTTGGCTGCCAGCTTGAAAGCACCAGTGCCTATACCCCCAATCAGCCACCGACTATCAACCAAGTCAACAACGGACCTCCAGGTGCAGCACGAATGTATTCCGTGTCAGTAGTGCCATACAAGGCCACGGGTTTGAATCCATGGGGGTAATAAGGACCAGCAGGACTGCAGATCACGAACAGGAGGGCTTCCGACGGTGGTTGAACTCCCAGAGTTCCATTGGTACCGACTTGAAGCAAAACTCGTCAGTAAATACATGGCAGGAAGCGGTCGACTGACTCATGGTAGGACGGATGTAGAGACTGTGACCTGGTTCCTTGGGTATCCAATCACGATCTAATGAAATCAATCGCTTGATGCATTCCATGAGGGCATCGCCGTTGAAAGTCTAAAGTAAATCTTATCAGCAACATAAGAAGCCAATGCACGGAATAGACCGACGGGCAGTGCCAGGCGTTGCGCACTGGTGTTCATCCGTTCCATGTTCATATCCGGTCGGAACATGGTCACGGTGCCGTCCGCGTGCCTGTAAGCCTTCATGCCCTCGAAAAGCGCTTGTGCATAGTGCAGAACGGTCGCCGCGGGAGTGATATTGAGATCGGAAACTATGGCATGTCAAGAAGGACGGATGCAACACATAACCGCATAGCTCACAAGGCTTGATAGAAGGCGGACCCCATCCGGTTTTTTCATCCCACGGAATTGTGAGCATATGATCCGACTGCAGAAAGACTGAGTACACCGCAAAAGGTAAGACAAAAAATGAGACCTACAAAGGTCCGGCCAAAAAGTAGTTTTGAAGAAGGAGGCAGCTCGCGTGGACTCGTCGTGCGCACCACGGTGAGCTTCGAGGGCTGCGGTGGAAAATGAAGTCATGCCAAATGAGCGAGTCAGAGAAGCGTACATCGATGGCTGTGGGCTTCGTTGTAGAGAAATGCCGCCATGCGGGTCGGGCAAGCCTGGCTAACCGTGCAGGTGCTTGGTGGAGTTGGGAGAGAGACATCATGAGAGTGTGCTGGGTGTTGAATTTAGACTAACCTCGGTTTTATACGGCCGCCGCAAATAACGCACCGCCAATATGCACGTTCGCTCAACGCGCTCGGCAGCGTCGTCCGTCTCCCACAGCGTGTTCCAGCAGCAGCCGGCGAGTCTCGCGAGACGTCTCCTCTTCCCTCACATCCAACCCGGATCCGATTTACCCCCGCTCTTCCTCTCCCCCGACTGCCCACCCGAACTCAACGACGAAGTGTATGACCTGATCGCTCTCGCCCTCCGAGCCTTTGTGAACACCTGGTGGGCCAAGCTCACTAGGTATGACAAAGAGTTTCTTCCCCAGATTGCAACAATCGTGACGCACGTCGTTCGTTCCCTAGAACAGCGCGTGCTCGACGCAGACCTCTCGCTCCTCGTCTTTTCCGACATTCCGTCCCTCGTCACCCAGCATTACAGGGACTACCGCCAGGCTGTTTCCAAGGCCTCGACTTCTTACGCGACCGGCGGCGCGCTGTCGCTGCCACAGCTCTTTCACCAACTGCAACCGCACATGGCGATCTCGTCCGATGGAACGATTGACGAAGAATACTTTCGGCAAGTTTTCGACCACATCCTGAGAGAATGCCTCCCCGCGGAGGACTACGCGCCAGAGGCAGAAAGATTTATCGTTAGGGAAGTCATGCTCAAGGTCGTGGTCAAGGACGTCATCCCTCACATAACGCAGCCCTGGTTCCTCCAGAAGATGATGTTGGACATGCTCGGCCCTTCTGGTGTATCAGAGCAGGTGCGCATGTCCGTGTCTTAGCTGAGATTGCTCCTAACCTCGCACTAGCCATCCGTCTCTGCATCTGGCTCCACTCGCATTTCCAAGTCGAGTGTAGTCGTAGTCCTGCTCTCGGCAATCCAGAGACTGTCCGGAACGTGCATCGCACTCATCCACGCGTACAAGCAAATCGTGTATATACTACCGATCGTCAACCAAACGCAAACACGTCCGGTCCGAACGACCCCTCTGCCAAGCTCTGGATACGATTCGCCTGCACCTAGATCTTCCACGTCATCTGCTACGTCCTTTGGAGCAAACGCCCCCGAGATCGAATATGCGACCTCGTACCCGGATCTCACGCGTGGTCCACTGGGAATGATGTCGGAAGTGCTCTGTGCCCGGGAGCGACTCGCCGCTGCCGCTCTTTTCAACCTTGTTTCTGTAATATGCTGCGGTTTCCAGACGTTCATGAACAAGTGAGCTCGGTCGCCGTGGCCTTTTTGGGTGTATCTGACGCCGCGATTGCAGACTGTTGTGCTATTTATTGTATACTCACATGCTGTCTGCATCGTGTATGCTGCATGTCGTGCGGGTTTCGAAACGGACGCTGTTTCCAAATGGATACCCTGCGACAGCGGCGGCCGAGCCGAGTGCGGAGGAGCAAGTCGCGATCCGCACAGAGCTGGTACAGAGACTCGCGGAGGGCGTACCGAGGTTAGCGCGGAGTGTGGTGACTGCGGGTGTAGTGTCTGGTGCGGTGGACGTGCTGAGCGACGAGGCGTGCAATCGACATTTGGCGGTGTTCGTGTTGGACGCGGTGGTGCTGAGTCTATTCCCGTGTATGTGTATGTTTGGTAAATGACGTCAGCCATATAAATATTAATAATAATTATCTCTAAGTATGTCGGTACTATGCATCAACCACCGAGAGAGCCAATCGTGTACTCCCCAGCCGATCTCACCGGCGCACTCGCCGAGTTCGTGCTCAAAGCGCAGAAAGAATCGATCGAGAAAAAGGGAAGATTCACTATCGCACTCTCAGGCGGTTCTCTCCCAAAACAACTCAAAGCCCTTATCGGCAATCCCAATGTGAAGTGGGACAAATGGTGACCCCCCTCTCTAAGATCCCCCTCTCACACACGAGCTCACTCCCCACAGGCAGGTCTTTTACGCCGATGAACGCGTCGTACCCCTAGATGACCCCGATTCCAATCACGGTCTCTGCACAAACGAGCTCTTCAAGCACGTTCCCATCCCCGAAGCCAATATTCACACGCTCGACACCAGCCTGCTCGACGATCTCGAGGAACTCTCGGACGCATACGAGCACGAGCTCATCCGCGAGTTCGCCCAAAAAGACTCGGCTCGCTTCCCCATCTTTGATCTCATCCTCCTCGGTGTCGGCCCAGACGGTCACACCTGCTCCCTCTTCCCAGGCCATGCGCTCCTCAAGGAGACCGACAGATGGGTCGCCTACCTTGATGACTCCCCAAAACCTCCCCCGAAGCGCATCACCCTCACATTGCCCGTCCTCAACCACGCGGCTCGCATCGCCTTCGTCGCTACCGGCGAGGGCAAAGTCGACATGCTGTCAATGATAATCGACCAGCCAGAGCTCGGGCTCCCCGCGTCCCTCGTAAAGCCCGCTTACCCTGGTCAAGTGTACTGGTTCGTGGATGACGCAGCCTCGGCCAAGGTCAAGTTCCCGAAGACGGAATTCAAGTTGTGAGAGGTGTTGAGCGCACGTATACTTCACCACCCCTATCTACTTAGCATGTCATGTCGTCGTACCTTTATCTTGATCGTCAGCATGCCCAGTAACATAAGATACCTCGGTCAACATGACAGTAAAATTAACACTCAACAGAGTAACAAACGGGTAACACGCGACGGCACTCGTCGCAAACATGACACAGAAATCACAAAATGGTCATCAACAATTACACCCATAATTCTGTGTGCTCTCCCGATCGATTTGGATTGGGTCAGGATAATCCACATACCTGTTCAAACATTTCAGTCAGGGCAACAGACACGCAAGCTAAAACGTACATCTGTTCCTCTGCTTCTTGTTGCAGAGCATTCTTCGATACCGTTTGAAAAGCCTGCTCGACGTTGATGGCCTCCTTGGCAGAAGTCTCGAAATAAGGGATATTTCCCTTGGATTGACACCACGTCATCGCTCGCTTCTGTGTAACCTGCGGCGGTGTCTAGAAGTACACTCAATACACAATCAGGTACCGTCCCCACCTGTCGTTTGCTTTCCTCCACATCAATCTTGTTGCCCAGAACGACAAACGGAAAGTGCTCTGGGTCGTGTGGGCTCGCTTGGATGAGAAACTCGTCGCGCCAGCTGTCCAGCGTCTCGAACGACTTTGCACTGTTCACGTCATATACCAGCACACAGCAATCTGCTCCTCTATAGTAGGCCACGCCGAGAGACTGGAAGCGCTCTTGGCCGGCCGTATCCCAGAGCTGGCGACGTCCGTCAGCACTCAAGTTCCGGAAAGGAAAGAGCGTGGCATGCCTGCATCGTCACGAGACGGTCGTCAACCATGACTTCCTTGGTGAGGCTAGACGAACGCTCGGTGAGCCGGGTTGCCACCAAGGCACATACACCTCTACTACATACAAGTCAGCACCGATGGTGGCCTTGTACTGGTTGCTAAACCGCTTGTTCACATATTGGTTCATGAGCGAAGTCTTGCCGACGCTGCATAGTCCGTTCAGCCCCCGCATGCACAACTCGCGCTGCGCCACCTACCCGCTGTCGCCAAGGATGATAACCTATAGCGCGAGTCAGATGTACTGTACGAACAAGGAGAGCGAGACAAGTGACCTTCAACAATACGCGACCCATGGTTGTACTAGTGAGAGAAAATGATTAGGTCGTCACGTCGGTCCGGGTCCTGCAGCGCTCGACAGGTCAAGTCGGTGTGGAGCACCGGCAAGGGAGGGCAACAACCATCCACATTTGGGGTGCGTTTGATCTCCGCTCGAATTGCATGCTCCTCCCGCTCGTCGTGTCGGGTTGGCGACGACGGTTTATCAGAGCGATGACCACGCGCATCGCACCCCGTATCAAAGCCGAGATCGTATTGTCCGACGCAGAGGACAGGCTGTGTTCTCTCCTCGACGAGTTCACCCGCCATCTCGCAGTCGAGGACGGCATCGTGACCGCGTGCAGGATCAACGGGGGTTGGGTCCGCGACAAGGTCAATAGTCGACCTCTTTCGGACGTTTTTCTCATGTCGTACTATAGTTGCTCGATGATGAATGCAACGACGTGGATATTTGTCTCTCAGACATGATGGGCGTGCCCTTTGCTGAAAAGTTCCTCGCGTACTTGTCTGAACGAAAGCATGTGCCCGTCCACAAGGTCACCAAGATCGAGAGCAACCCGGATCAGTCCAAACATCTCGAGACGGCGAGGACCACGCTCTTTGACATCGACCTCGATTTCGTCAACTTGAGGGACGAAGAGTACTCCGAACATAGCCGGATCCCAACCCAAGTCGTACGTCGCTAAATAATTCGTCGATGTCGTGGGCCGACCGTCGTCTCTGCAGAAATTTGGCACTCCCTTACAAGATGCCCTGCGACGGGACATCACGATCAATACGCTTTTCTACAACGTCCATACGCGTGCAGTCGAGGACTTTACGGAGAAGGCAATCGTCCATTGACGTACCCCTATTTACGCGACGCGCTGACAAGTCGTAGGGATTGGATGATCTACGCAAGGGCATCATACGCACGCCTTTGCCTCCGCTGCAGACATTCCGCGACGACCCTCTGCGAGTCATTCGATGCGTCAGGTTTGCTAGCCGCTTCGGGTTCGAGATGACGCCTGAACTTCAGGACGCGGCTCGTGACCATGGCATCCAGGTAACCATCAACGTATTTTCTGA